>CAUYPK010072957.1:0-112378 GCA_963574355.1 Loris lydekkerianus | reverse complement strand
CCATCTATCCATCTATCCATCCATACATCCATCCGTCCACCCACCCACCCATCCATCCATCCATCCATCCATCCACCCACCCATCCATCCATCCATGCATCCATGCATCCATGCATCCATGCATCCATCCATCCATCCATCCATCCATCCATCCATCTACCCACCCACTCACCCATCCATCCATCTATCCATCCATCTATCCATCTATCCATCCATCCATCTATCCATCCATCCATCCATCCATCCACCCACCCATCCACTCATCCATCCATCCATCTATCCATCCATCTATCCATCTATCCATCTATCCATCCATCCATCCATCCATCCATCCATCCATCCATCCATCTATCCACCCACCCACTCACCCATCCATCCATCTATCCATCCATCTATCCATCTATCCACCCATCCATCTATCCATCCATCTATCCATCTATCCACCCATACATCTATCCATCCATACATCCATCCATCCATCCATCCAACCACCCACCCACCCATCCATCCATCTATCCATCCATCTATCCATCTATCCATCCATCCATCCATTCATCTACCCACCCACCCACTCACCCATCCATCCATCTATCCATCCATCTATCCATCTATCCATCCATACATCCATCCGTCCACCCACCCACCCATCCATCCATCCATCCATCCATCCACCCACCCATCCATCCATCCATGCATCCATGCATCCATGCATCCATGCATCCATCCATCCATCCATGCCTCCATTCATCTGTCCATCCATCCCACTATGGTGCTAAGGATGCCATCTATCTGTCCATCCATCCACCCTACTACCTGCCTGTCCATCCATCCATCCATCCACCCACCTACTATAGTGGATACTAGGGAAGCTATAGGAGCAGAGCAGTCCCCATGAAGCTCACCAGCTCACTTGGAGAGTTTACACATCTTCAGAGTTCCGTGTGGACTAGGCCAAAAAAACCTTGGTGCAATCTAAGAATTGGCAGCTTGGCCAAGGCCCAGAGTTAATCAGAACCTGGAGACTCACTGTGTAGTGATCCTTATGATTTTTTAAAAATTCTTTTCAGCCAGGAATGCACAATGTGCTGGACTATGGCCTGGACAGAGTGACTGATCCGAATGAAGTTAAGGTAAACCAGGTATGTCTCTGATGCACCCTTTGGGTAGGGCTTATGTCAGGTGCTGAGGCTGGGAAGGTATCTACAAGTCTTCTCATGTCTGTTAGGGAAATGATATTCTTTTGAGATGCCAGAAAGAGGGAGGACTATGGGCTCTGTGGAATCAGAGTCAAGGGAGAGGGGAGGCCTTGGCAAGGGTTCTGCATAATAGAGGTTACAGCTGGAGAGAGACCACAGGATGCTGGGCAGAGCAGGTGGGATTGAGGTTGTTGGTTTTCAGACTTTTCTGAGTCACTTCCCCTTTTGAAAATTTGATGAAATCCATTTCACACAAAGAAGCACAGATAAACATTTGGCACTCAGTTTCAGCCAGTTCCTTGATCCTGAGAAGATAATAGGGGCCAGGCTCAAAACACTTGAATCGACTTCAAATCAAAAACCTAATCTGCATGGCAGGGCCTGGAATGTCACACTTTCTTTTACATCCCACCAGGGTAGGATCTTTGCAAAGAGTCTCCAATACTTCTATAAAGACTCTTTCCACAAATAGGCCTCTTTTCAGGAGATGGCCAATTTCCTATGACTTTTTTTTTTTTTTTTTTAAAGAGACAGATTACAAACGATTGAGACTGTGGCACTATTAACATTCTGGGTGAGATAATTCTTTGGTGGTGGTGGTGTGTGTGGGAGGTGTACTGTGCTATAGGGTATTTAACAGCACCCCTGGCCTCTATCTGCCAGATTGAGGACTGCAGCCCTCTCTCTGCCCACCTCCCACCCTGTCCTGATAATCAAAAATGTCTCCAGATGATGCCCAACATACCCTGGGGAGAGAGTTAAAAATGCTCTGGTTGAGAACCACCGAGGCCAGTCGTCCAGCCCGAAACCCACGTGAGGGGTCTCAGATGGTTCCACTGCTTTCTGTCTCACATTATCTGTGGGCAGCAAGGGGTCAGTCACTTCTTTAGCTTAGTGTGCTGTTTCTGGGCTTGGCAGTGCCTTCTGGGGGGACAAGCTGGGAAGTGGGGGGGAAAGAGAACAAAGCAGGACACTGGCAGCTGTGGGGCAGTGTCTGCTGTTGCCGACTATATGTGATGAGAGACATCGAGTCCCCAGAGAGTGTCCCTGGGGGACTGTTAGTCCCGGTCCGCAGGCCACAGAGACCCTCCCTCCCTTTGATACATGCCAGGCACTGTCAGCCTGCGCTCAGCTGTTCCCAGGGCAGCCTTTCCCGTGTTCCCCTTGTCAGACAACAGATCAGCTGCTGAGGCCTTGAAGGCTCGGTTGTCAAGGAAACAGAATCCTTGAGTAAAATACTGAACGGGGTGGGAGATTTGCTTTTTTTATGTCTGACTGTCAGCTCTGGGAACCTCTTTCTTGTGGAGGAGGGGAGGTGGAGGCAGAAAGCAGGTCATTCACTCTGACGTGGGGGTGCAGGGACACTGGAGGCCATCCTGTCTGCAACCCAAGCTCTGTGTGTGTGTGTTGGGGGTGGGGCGGAGGGCCCTTAACGTCAGCAATTTGGGAGGAGAGCTAGGGAGCCCATTGCCCAAACTGTGGGTGATGGTTGGGGCAACTGCCAAGGAGGGTGGCCAGATATGCCTTGCCCCTGAGCAGGGCCTCATCCTTCTGCTCCAGGATCCTTTCCTGCAGACGTTGACGGTCCTCTCAGCCCAGAGCCCGAGTGAGCATGAGACCGAGCGGGTCCTGACCATGGGGGGGCTGGGCAGGGGCTGGGCAGGGGCTGGGCCTGCCTGCTGCTTACCACCGTCTTCTCTCTCTCTCCCCAGCTGTCTTTCTCCTGTGTGTGCACTCTGGCTGCTGTGCAGTGTTAAGAAGAGCAAAGAACCATGGTTCTTGTGCACGTGGGGCCCTCCCCTTGCTGCACCTTCTGCAGCATCGCCCAATGTCTGAGTGTCCCCTGTTGTCCTGAGTGCTTCCGCCCTGGGAGGAGAGGGCCAGCGAGATGGGAAGCGTCTCCACAGGCCTTGCGCATGCGGGGGGTTTGGGTTTCTGTCTCTGTTCAGAGAACTCATGGTGCCTGAGCTAGTTTAAAGAGAGAGGTCATTGCTGAGAATGAGTGAATTCTTGAAAAGATATGTTTTCCTTAAATAGAAGCAATTAGCCCATGAGGCCTAAGAAGGGAGGCTGTTAGGTTGGTGGGTATCTAGGGCCCTGGTGACCCACATGCTAAGGCTGCCCAGTCCTGGGAGAAGCCAAGCCCTGGACATGTGTCCTCTCTCATTTCTGAGGCCCCCAGCCCCTCATTTCTGAGGCCCCAGGAAGAGATGGGGCAGGGGACTGCTCTGACAGGATCACCACTGTCACTTAGGGAGGAGGGTGGTGCTGAGCACTGAAGAGACCTTCGACATCGGCGTGAGCCCCACTCTGCCGCTCCCTGGCATGTGGTCTTGGGCATGCTCTCGAGCTGTACATAATCTCAATTTCTTCATCTTTAAAATGGATAATCGCAGTAGTTCCTTCCTCCAAGGACTTAACAGGAGGATTGTTTGTATGAAGTGTCTAGAACGGCAATCAACATACGGAGAGCTTATAGCTGTCACCACGTTGCGAGCGAGAACTTATGGGGTCAGTAGATCTCAGACCCCATGTTCAGGGGCCGTGCCTTGCCGGTTTCCTCTCCTGTCCTTGTTGCATCTCATACTTCCGTCCTGGTTGGAACTGGAGGAAGGAAGATGCCCAGTGACTCCAGCCTCTCTGCACACCGACTCCAGCCTCTCTGCGCACCGACTTCGGCCTCTCTGTGCACCAACTTTGGCCTCTCTGTGCACCGACTCTGGCCTCTCCGCCCCGTCCAGTCAGCACTGCTGAGAATGGCGTGGAGTCTGCACTGGCCTGTGCACAGGTCTTTGAGTAAAAGGCAGAGACCTGGCCCCGTATTAAATACTGTGTTCTGCAGAGCACTCAGCCTGGAGCCCTCAGTGAGCGAATGCCCCCACGCCCTCATATCAACAGGGGGCAAAGTGTTTTCTTTTTAAGGCCCCCTGTGTGGATGTGGTTGGCTGCGTCCAGACACAGAGCTGAGTGTGTCACACCTCGTAATGGCTCAGTTAAACTCACAACAGCCGTGTGAGGTAAATCGTGGTGTTAACATCTCCATTTCATATATTTCCTAGTTGAGGAAGTAGGCAGGGAGAGAGAGAGAAGGTAACGCCTCCAAGGACACACAGCTGGAAATGGTGGAGCCGGGATGTGAACCTCAGCCGATGGCCACCAGCGCGCACTCTATATCCTGCCTGACCCTTTCTAACGCCCACTGTGCTGGGCCCAGGCACTTGCTTGTTAGTCACCCGGGACACCATGCTCAGAAGGGCCTTTGCTTGGTTCAGTGTTCTGTTGTCAACCTGAAATTCTTATTTTTCATCTAGACGGGGTCTCTGCAGTTTCACTGTGCCCTGAGCCCTGCACGTTGTAAGCAATCCTGCCTCCTCTCCCTGATTGGGAGGCCCCTGGCAGGACAGATACTGAGAGGATGGCAGCCGGGAAGCCTTATCTCCCTGGACGGTGGCCTCCCTGTCTTTCTTCTCCTGTTTTGCATCAACCGCCTCCGTTTCTGACCTTGCTGGTGTCTGACTTCAGACCCCTCTCTGTTCTGGGCGGCCTCACTGCCAGCCTCCTGCTTTCGCTCCTCTGCTCGCCCCACCTTCCACTTGTGTTTCCTTGCAGATTCCTGTCTGGCTGCCCTGTCCCAAGGTCCCTGCTTGTCCCTTGCCTGGGCTCCTGTGCTCCTGCCTGGCCATTGTCTGCCTCCTCCATGGAGGTTCCTGCTGACCAGCTGGCCACAAAGTCCAGATCATGTCCGTATATGAGCCACTCTGCAAGGGAAAGCGTAGAAGTCATTAGAATCCCAAGAATGCCAAGGATTGAAAGATTCCTTAGGCAGAATCTTCCTGCAGTAGCAATGTGTGTCACCAGGATGAAGAATAAAAAGAAGTGGCTTTGCTGCAGCTGCTGAGAGGGAAGAGATGTGTGTGAGCTCTACTTTTAGCATGAGGTGGTTTTCTATGAATTGCTTAGCTTTAGGTGTATCTTTTAATAACGTCATTTAAATATTTTTTATGGCCTTCGGGTAAGGAATAATCATATTGAGAAGAAGTTTGCAAGATTTAGCAAATAAAAAATTAAGATTTCCCAGTTCTCATTTTCAGATAAACAATGAATGACTTTTTTTTTTTTCCCCTGTGTGTCCCAAATATGGCCTGGACATCCAGTATTTTACCTCTCAAGGAGGGCTGAAACCACACTGGTGTGTGCTCAGAGGCAGCCCCTGTGGGTGGAGTTGCTGCTGTGTTCCATTTGTCTTAAGTCTCTTATCATATTTAATTCTCCATTTTTCCTATTGTGTTTTTACAAATGAGAAATCAGAGACTCTGAGATACTAAGTCACTCATCCAGGATCAGATAGTCAGTAAGTGATAGAACCAAGATTTTAACCTTTGACCCCCTAAACCATTCCCCTGACAGACAGCAAATTGTCTCTTCACTTTTAAGAAAAATCCAGAACCTTGCCTTTCATTGCCCCAATGCACACCCCCCCCACACCCAAGAAGGGCAGAGATACCCGTATGTTAGTCTACCAGGGGTCCTCAAACTTTTTAAACAGGGGGCCAATTCACTGTCCCTCAGACCGTTGGAGGGCCGGACTGTAGTTTATAAAAAAAACTATGAACAAATTCCTATGCACACTGCACATATCTTATTTTGAAGTAAAAAAACAAAATGTGGACAAATACAATCACACGGCCTCATGTGGCCCGCGGGCCATAGTTTGAGGACTCCTGATAGACAGTCCCATAGACAGCTTTTTTTTTGAGACAGGGTCTTTCTCCATTACTCTTCGTTGGGCTAGAGTGATCCTTCTGCCTCAGCCTCCCTGTAGCTGGGACTACAGGTGAACACCACTATGTCTGGCCACTTTTTCTGTTATTGTTGTTGTTATTTTGTAAAGACGGGGTCTCACTCTGTTGCTCAGGCCTGTCTCAATTTCCTGAGTTCAAGCAATTCTCCTGCCTCAGACTCCCAGAGTGCTAGGATAACAGGTGAGAGCCACTGCACCTGGACAAGACAGCTATTTTTAAAGCTAGAAATAAAAGCTAAAATTCATACAGACAATCCAGACTAGAGGTGGGGGAAGCCTCAGATTCAGCTGAATCCTATTATTAGAAAGCTTGCTATAGCCTGATTCACAGAAGATAGCTGGTAATTCCGTGAATCCCCAAACAAACAGCGGACTACACCACACAGGCAGAGCCCTAAAAAGGCAATACAATCAAATGAAGAGAGTAAAAATATAAAAATTGTAAAGCCCCAAAGACGGAGATGATGATTCCAGAAGCAAATACATTAGATCCAGTGCATGTGTGTGACTGTGGCTTGCAGCTTCTTGTGGGGCCCAGAGGACACCAGGACAGACAGGACCCCATTTCTTACATCTTTCTTTGTCTACTTGGGAGCCTCGGTCCCGGGGGAAAGGGCTCTAGATCAGTGGCCGACAAATAGGAAGTCTGACCGTGGGGACATGTGGAAGGTATTTTTGACCCTGGCTGTTGAGCATGGGCTGAGCAGGATTTTCATCTTCACCATCATGGGTACTAATGAGAGTGTGTTTTCTGTGTTTGAATTTCATCTCATGATTGGGGCTCTGGCTCTCTTTTTGTTTTAATTTTAACTTAAATGACTGGACTGGGTCTCTGCCTCTCTTGGATCACTACTCGGCTTTGTAAAGGACAGAACTGGGATTGAATCTGGCCTCCAGCAATTACTGACAGATATTGAGAAAGTGACCCACAGCCTTTCAGAGCATTGGTCTCCTCTGCTGAAAATCAGTAGAATAAAACCTTCCTTAAGCTTTGTGACGGGTCTAAGAGGTGCACATTGCTTTGTGGTCAATGCTCCACCATTATTATTATGCAGAACTCCAGCTTCTTCTTTGAGCAGAGGGCATGGGCCAGCGGACACTATTCTGAATAATTCACTCCAGCAAGATCCTAACAGAAGGAAGTGATTATACAGAATTAGATTTGAATGCAAGTCCACTCTGGCCCCAGGGTCTTTTCCAACCTGAAATGCACATCTCCTGCAACAGTAGCTTACGTTGGGAGAGAATGGGAACAAATAATAAGTATGGCTGCCAAAAACATTTGAATCATTTAGGGAGTGTTTTCAATGTTTTAAGTGGGAAAAATTCTATTAAATTTAGAAAAAAATCCCCACTTTTCTAGGCCTCCAAAGCACCCTGAAGTCATTATTCACTTGATATTTGTTGAGCATTGAGTCTGCATCAGACATCATGCTAGGGAAGAGAAATATTTGCTCTTCATGGGGCCTTTATGTTGATTCATACTAATAAATACGTAATTAAAATTGCAATAAGTGCTACGAAGGAGAAAGTCAGCTTGTGTGGAATCTAAAACAGAGAGACCTACCTGGGCTTTATCTTTCTGAGATAATTCTCCCTACTCCTTCATGCTGGAAAAGAAGTTATATAAAAGTAATTCAGGGAAGCAAAAGTGAAACCCAGCATGGATTGGGAAAGTGAGGCGAACAGATAACATTCCAGATTGAACTCTGCTGCATTCCTTATCAGTGGGGTCACACAGGCCATTGTTTATTTTGCTAATGGTCAAAAGGAAGTGTTATCCTTGGACTTCTGACTCATTTCCAAGTGAAGACTTGGCGGGGTTAAGCAACCTGGATATTAGAAACCAGGAATCAAGAGGCTCTGCTCAAAGTCTAAGAGTCAGCACCAGCCAGCGCCTGGACACAACCAAACCTGTGAAAACCAAGATGGGAATCACCACTGTGGCCAACCTCAGAGAGTTACTGGTGCAGAAATGTGGCACCAAGGAAGGATGTTCCCCTCAGATTGTAGACGATCTCTGTGTTTTAGCTGGAGATAGATCCGAATGGTTTTTGGGAGCTTCTAAGAGCCTAAACAAGGAGCCTTTCTTGGAGTCCTCCTTTCTTTGTCATCACCCAACAAGTTCAGAGAGAAGCCATCTTGAAGCTCATCCCAGCATGAACCTGATGGAGCAGCTTCAGCAAGGGGATGGGTGTGATGTGATCTTCCCCTTTGTAGCTCAGCTCTGGGACTCAGCTTGCAGTGGATGTTGGTCGCAGGACTTTTAATTGTGGGCTTTATCTTTGGCAACATGGCTTCTTTTGTTTTTTCCCAACTTGTGGTACGGATCAAGTTGTTATGGATACCTGAGGAAAGTATCTCATCGTTCTTTCAGACATCTTCCCCATGATCAAAGATAAACACACACTCCGGCTCCATGCTAGTTTCTCCATCTTTTTCTCTCATTTCTTAATTCAGATGGAATCTTTATTTCTCACCCTACAGATCATTCTGTAGGCACCATGCTAGATTGACCAACCCCAAACTTAGTCTTTAATTCATCTTGGCTTTTTGGAGAGAAAATGAAATTACAGTAGTAAATTATACTTCTTCTCTTACCAAAATCCCTTACTCAATATTACTCTACACTGGTTACGTGAAATAGATTGGAGGGCAGTGCTAATGGGAAACTCTACCTTTTAAATGAGAAAATATGGCAGTTTTCCCATGCGGAGTGATTTTAATTTTTCAAATGGGGTATTTGAACTGTAGTGATTTAATGACATCTGCTTAATGGTTTTGCTTCTTTGTTTTACAGAAAGAAACAATCACTGCTGTCAAAAAAGAGGTAATTAATCTTCCAGTCCCAGTGAAGTCTGATTTTAAATCTTCTAATAAATTATGTGTACCCTGGCTTTGTGCTCTGTACTCAGTAATGAAATGAAAACCATGTGTAATGTTTAAACGATTGGTTCTGAATTAATGGACAGCAGAGAATGATGACATGAAACACCCCTTGAAGGCATAGAGGCGAGGGCTGACTTGAGAGGACAGTGGAAATGAATGATTCGGGGCGTGGGGGGGGTCCTTCATCTCCTGCTTAGCCCCTGCTCCTACAATTATAGGGTGTTCAGCTGCTACCCAAGGGGCAAATGACTTGTTTTGGCAAATCTTCTATCCAGGACCCAAGATAAAGCCCTGGGAAGCCTCCTATTGAGGTGGGATGTGTCAATTGATACCTCCATGGGAAAAGCCAAGCATCTGTTCTCTTGTTTCAGTTTGAGGCTCTTTAGAACATATTTTCTTCTGGTCCCGTGTTTTCATACCAATACATGATTGATGGGTTGAGGCCACTAACTTGCAGTTTAGGGTGAGCTGTCTATGGGTCCCTGAGTCTGTTGGTACCGAGAAGCTAACTGGAGGGGATGGAGGGGTGCTGTTATGGAAAAATGGCTTCTGGCTGTGGAGGCCATGTGTGTTAGTGTTGGTGACACTCTGGGGGGGGGGGGGCGGATTGGGCATCTCCTAATGACTGTGTCTCTTTTAGATCATGTATTACCAACAGGCCTTAATGAGATCTACAGTGAAGTCTTCAGTGTCCCTTGGAGGGTATGTTTCTGATTTCTTGGTCTTGCTGAAGCAGAGGCAATAGAGAAGCTAAAAGAGAATGTCCAGTCACGGGCTGACCGATTTAGGATCCCGAAGGCCTGCGAGAGACAAAACCAGTCTCTTGGGGGTTTAGTTCCTAGTTCTTCTGAGTCTCTAGGTCTCATCTTGGTTTAGGCAGAATCAGAGGTGGGTGAGGGGCCATAAAAGTCTGTCATGTGACTTGGAATCCACTAATCTACAGATGGGGAGGGTGGAAAGACTTGAAAATTTGTGACTGGATCCTCTGGGGACTGTGTTCCTGTCATCACCTGTTCAAGTTTCTTAGGGACGTTTGGGCTATGTTTACTGGCTCCATGTGCTGATAGATGCCCATTGTTAATCCTTGATTTAAAATCCAATTAGGATAACTTGGAAATTTATGTTTGATTTTTACAACTTTTCATGCTACCTTGATCCAGTTGTTCATGGTACATAATGTGGGAGTCACAAAAGGGTTCAGAGCCTCCCACATGCAAGCAGTCATCCTTTTGAAATATGGAATGCAGAATTTGTTTTACTATAACACTGCTAACTCTGAGGTTTTCCTGCACAGATGAAAATGAACTTGCTTGTTTCTGAGGAGGCACAATGTCCTCCTAATCATTTATTCCGACTGCCTAAGACTCAAGTGATCATACTGACTGGGATTGAAGATGTGTTTTGTCCTGTATCTTCCGTCCAATATGGTTAGGGGTTGGACTCTTATAAAAGTCTTATTATTATTTTTTTTTCTGAGCCTGCTTGCTAGGGAATCTTGTAAAAATCTTTTACATCTCCCCAAATCTCTAGTTTCAAAAAATGTACCTACCCAAGAAAATGTGCCCTGACCCCACCCACATTTTTCAGTAACTGCTTGCAGTGAGACTGGTCCCCGATGAGGAGTGCACCTGTGTCCTCAGGCGATGCTCACGTGGGTGGTAATGATAATCACCGTTCTATGATGAAGTCAAAACTATTGACTCTGATGTTCCAGAAACCCAGTTTCATTGAGACCAACAGACAGGAAATTAAAGAGTCAAGGATACTTCGTAGACCCATTTTCTAATTTTTATTCATCTCAGGGCCTCATTACCGCAATTTCGACATCATTAGTCTTTCAACCTGCAGACCAGTTCCCCCCCCCCCCCCCAACTGCTTTACTAGTAAATGTCTGATTAAAGAATATGAGAGTCTTAGGAGAAATGAAGCCAGGGGGTGGGAGTCCTGCATAGAATAGCAAACAGCGCTGCAGATTATATCTAGGTCATGGATCTTATTCTTGCAAAACCCAATAACATATTTTATAGTTTAAAATAGCTAGAAGGAAGATATGGAAGTATATCAACACCAAGAAATGATAAACATTTGAGAAGATGCATATGCTAATCACTCTGATCTGATCAGTATATATTATATGTGTCAAAACATCACAATGTATCCATTAATATGTGTAATTATTATTTACCAATAAAAATTTAAAAAATAAAAATAAATGAACAGAATCACCATAAAAACTCCCGTGGGTAGACTTTATGGTAGACACCTTATTTATCCATGGTGGGCGCAGTTCCCCACCTGTAGGGAGTAGCAGGCTTTTCCCTACTTCCTAGACACCAAGAAATGTCCTGACTCAGGTCTGACTCATCTCAAGAAGATTGTCTTTATTTTTAATTTACTTTTTTAAATTGATATGTAATAATTGTACATATTTATGGGGTATATTGTGGAATTTGTTTGTTTGTTTGTTTGTTTTAATAGCCAGGCTATTAAAACAGATAGGCTCAGTCTCTTACCCAGGCTGGAGTCCAATGGCAGAATCATAGCTCACTGCAGCCTTGCACTCCTGGATACAAGCAATTCTCCTGCTTCAATCTCAGAGGTAGCTGGGACTGCAGGTGCACACCACCATGTTTGGTTAATTTTGTTTTTCTTATTTTTAGAGATAGGATATGTGTGTGTGGGGATCACATTGTCTTGCCCTGGCTGGTCTTGAATTCCTGATCTGAAGTACTTGACCCCCTGCCTCAGCCTTCTGAGTCCTTGGGATTATAGGTGTGAGCCACTGGTGCTTGGATCCTGGGAATGTTTTGGTACTTACAATGTGTAGTGATCAGATAATTTGCATATCCATCATCTCAAACATTTAACATTTCTTTGTGTTAGGAACATTCCTTATCCTCTGTTCAAGCTATTTGAAAATACATAGAGAATAAAACTGAGGATACTAGAGTATAGGAAGGGTAGGGGGAAGGAGAGAGAGGGAGAGGTTAACAAAGGCTTGTACAAAATCATAGCTAGACAGGAGGAACATGTTGTGGCATTCTATACCACTGTAGGATAACTATAGTGAACAATAAAATATATTTCCAAATAGCTAGGGATTTAGGTCTTTCTCCAAACAGTTCATTTGGGATTCACACTTCCGTGAGATCCAAGGTTTGAATAGTGGGTCTAAGTTCCCAAACCTGGGCATTATCTGGACAAAGGGTGGAACCCGACGTGCTTCCAGGATGGGTACAGAGAAACCTGTTTGAACAAGAGGCCATATTTTAATGAAACAGACAGTGAAGGGACTGGACCTGGAAATGACGTTTGGTTTTTTAAGTAGAATATGGACGATCCTGTCAAATACCTGCCAATGTCAAGGGCTATTAAAGCATTTTTCTAAGAAGACAGGAACAAGTACGAAACTAAATCAATACAGGAAAAGACGGACAGGCTGGGCAGTCAACCTGAGTGTTGATTTCGTCTCTCGGGTGTTGAGCTTCTAGGAAATTATTTTTCATTTGCTTTTCAGGATAGTCAAGTACAGCGAGCAGTTTTTATCCAACGATGCTATCATGTCAGGCTGCCTCCCCAGCAACCCTTGGATAACAGATGACACCCAGTTCTGGGATTTAAATGCCAAATTGTATGTATTCAATATGTTGTGGGTTTGTTTTTTTTTTTAAACAGCGTTTCGAGTTATAATTCACCTGCCATGCATTTCACCTATTTAAACTGTATAATTCAGTGCTTTTCTATTATGTTCATAGAGCAGTCAAATCTCACTATGATCAATTTTAAAACATTTTAATCACACCTAAGAGAAACTCTGTAGTCCTCCAGCCTGAGGCAGCTGTGAATTTATGTTCCATCTCTATGGATTCCCCTATTCTGCACATTTTGTATCAATGGAATCATCTGTTCAGTGTTCTTTTGTGCCTAGCTTTTTTCACTTAGCATAATGTTTTCAAGGCTCAGCCAGGCTTAGTTATGGCTGGATAATATTCATTGTGTGCATATACCACCTTTTGTTCATCCGTTCATGTGCTGACAGACATTTGGGTTGCCTCTGCCTTTTAGCAATCATGAATGATGCTGAGATGATGAAGATCCTTGCACACTTTTTTTTTTTTTTTTTTGAGACAGAGTCTTACTCTGTGCCCTGGGTACAGTGCCATGTCGTCATAGTTCACAGTATCCTTTAACTCCTGGGCTCAAGTGATCCTCTTGCCTCAGCCTCCCATGTAGCCGGGACTATAGGTGCCTGCCACAACGCCCGGCTATTTTTAGAGATGGGGTCTCCCTCTTGCTCAGGCTGGTCTTGAACTCCTGAGCTCAAGCAATCTCCTTGCCTTAGCCTCTCAGAGTGTTAGGATTACAGGCATGAGCCACTGTGCCCTGCTTCCTTTTTGTTTTAATTTATCTTGGGTGTGTATCTAGGAGTAGAAGGGCTGAGTCAAATGACCACTGTGTTTAACAATATGTTATTTTTGAAAATGAAAACATTATCTTTATGGCTTTGCATATCTGAGATCTAATTAGATAAAAAGTTCCAGGAAGGCAGGGCCCCAAACCTGCCGGGGCACTGATTCTTTTCTTTTGCGCTGTGAATTCTAAGCAGTTGTTGCTAATTCTATTTTCATAAACGTGTTCTTTGCAAGATGGGGGAAGGGTGGCATCCCAGAAAAGAGAAGGGGTGGGGGGGTCCACTCATGTGGGTGGGGGTGGGGCAAGGGATGATGTGGGTATGTGAAGGAGGTGGGGTGACGAGAGCACCAGGTACTCACCACTGCCGGGGGTAATGCCCAGGCCATCACCTGCCCATCCATGAGGAACTCACGGGCAACTCTGACCCAGCCAGGGAAGCAGGCATAGCCTAGGGGGCAGGGCGGATTCTTGTCCCAGCACAGCCATTGTACCAGTTCCAAGAGGCCCGATCTGATGGGTTAAGGAAGCCCCTCTTGTGGGGCTCGGGGTCACCTGAGCCCGTGAGGAGGCTTCCCTCACCCTCTGGGGAATCTAGTTATCAGAGTCATTCTCCAGAGCCTGTGTCTGTCTCTGTGTATGTGCTAAGGGAGGTGACCTGCACAGCATGGGCGGGATCGGGCTGTCCATGGAGGGGGTGTCAGGACAGCCTGCCTGGGAAAAGCATCATTCCAGGGCTTAGGGAGAAGATGTGACAGCTGGACTTTAAATGACATGGGGAGTATGGGGTTGGAGATGGAGGTAGAGATTGCTGGTGAAGAAAAGGGTGAGGTTTTTGGTAGAAGCCATGATCAGAGGGCACCGGTGGATACCCACTGACAGTGGGAAACCTTGTTCTTAATGGTTTAGAAGATTTTTGAGTGGTATTAAAATTATGTGCAAAGCTTTTAAAGAAAACCTTAACCAATATCCAGGCCTCACCCCCAAACTTTTTGTTGATAGGAATTGGTATGTGTTGCTCTGTCACCCCTGTTGGGGTGTTTTAAAAGCTCCATAATTTTTGTGGGTAGCCTAGATTCAGACTGGGTTAGAACATGAGTCCTGGGCCAGGAATCACGAGAAATGCAAATTTGTAGGCTCCACTCATGCCAACCAAATCAGAAACTCTGGGGCTGGGCCTCGCAAGCTGCCATAATGAGTCTTTCAGATGATTCTGGTGCCCAGTAATGTTTGCAAATCTCTGACTTCATCCCGGCTCTGCTTCTTGCTAGTTGTGTGAGCTGAGGTATGTATGTAGCCTCGGTCTTCCCAGCAATGAAATGGGACAATAATGCTCGTAGTGTGCTCATAGCCACATGTGCATAAAGCACAGCACCTCACGCACGCCAACGCCCCACACCTGGCAGCCGTCAATGCTATTGTGTGGTCTGTTGTTACCCTTGTTGTCAGAAGCATAAGCTTGCTCAGCATACATTATTTTGGATCCCACGGACATGATTTGTACCTGGTTCCCAACCCAGCAGTTACTTCAATGGGAAACGTGGGGCAATGAACCTGAAACCTCTGTTTCAAAGGGGCTGTGTTGGCTTTAGAATTCTATAAGGAGTAAAGAGAGGAAAACAACTATCTCCCTGCTTCTCTGGAATGTTAGACCTCTGCTAGCTGGGTCCCATGTCCTCCCTGGGGAGAGTTTTCTGAACATGGAAGTGGGAGGAGAGGCTCTGGGTGAGAGTGCGTGGATTGCAATGAAGTATCTGCCTGGGGCCACCATCGCCTGAGGACAGACACGGTGTGGGTGACAAGCACCCTGTGAGTGGCAGTGACCATAGCACCCATCACCAGTGCTGCTCCAGAGTTCTGTCCTGAGCCCAGGGATGTGGGGGGAGGGAAGAGGCCACTGCCTGAGCCTTGGCTGTTACCAGGCCTTGGAGGGGCATTGCGGTCTGCCCTGAGCCCCCCACTTGGGTACCTTCCTCACTTGTGGGGTGGCTGTCTCCTTGATGTGAGCCCAGAGTACCTCTCCGAGGCTTCATCGTCCCAGCGACTGATTACATGGCTGGTGATCTCGTGCAGGGGTTGAGGAGGAGGCGGAAGAGGATGAGGCCAAGCCCTGGCCCATGGGACTAATGGGGCTTTGGGGGAGCCACTGCCCCTCACCCCCACCCAGACCACAGCTGGGCACAGCACCTGCCCCGGGGGAAGTGTCTGGTGCATTCACACATCACTGTCTTTGCAGGGTGGAAATCCCAACCAAGATGCGGGTGGAACGATGGGCTTTCAACTTCAGCGAATTGATCCGAGACCCTAAGGGTCGACAGAGCTTCCAGTACTTCCTCAAGAAAGAATTCAGTGGTGGGTCTCTTTTTAAAAACAAAAGTTAACAAATTTACTTTTAGAAACACTCCTTCAATGTCTAGCCTCAGGTTTGGGGACCTTCCCAGCAGATGTTTTCATAGCTTGGCTCTTACCCAAGGTGCTCCTTTGACAGCTTCCTGAGTGGTGCCAGAGTTCAGCCTCCCCATTCTTTCCTTTCTCAAAGGAGCCCCATGGTCTGGTCACAAACTCCACATTAGCATCCCTTACATTTCCAGGGGGCTCCATACACCTGGGCAGCCCTCACTGCCACCCACGGAATTCCTGCTCCTCAGGCCTCCAGGGAAAGCTCTTTGGGGGAAACCTTGAAGAAGCGCATGGGAGCAGGCAGTTTTTCCCGTTTTGTCTGCCAGCCTGCTTTTCCGTAGCTCAGTGGTGCTGCACATTTGATTCATCTGGGCATATTTTAGAGCGTATGCTTACCTGGATCCCATCCCCAGAGAATGGGGTTGAAGTCTCCAAAGTTTTGAAAACTCCCCACCGGATTCTAATGTGCGGTGATGAGAGCCACTGCTCTCACTCCTGGCCTGATTTCTTCAGGGCTAATTTAGGAGTGGGCAGATTGTAATGGAATGGAAGAGCCACCTTTACATCCCATCTTCTCATGGTACACGCTCATGACTTACATATATTATGCATCTGGGAAAACCAAGAGGCCAGATTAGAACCAATTTTACCAGGCTGTGCATTTAGTTGGCTTCCCCACCTTCACTGAAATATTCATTTTTATAAGACACTTGTATTTCCTTCTTGAGTTCTCAGCCCTGGGACCTTCACACTCAGCTGCCTGCTACCTAAGACCTACTTATCTGTGGGGTTGCTCCTGACACTAATCCTATTGGCCATGCCTTTATCCTGGTTGACTGCCAGATGCAGAACATTACATTATAACATGTATTATTGAAAATCCTTCTATCTAATCAAGACTAATTGCCATGATATAATAAAATCCAGAAAAGATGGGTGGAAAAGGGGTGTTCTGGCAAATAAGCGATTATGTTGCCACCTAGTGGCAAAAATGATAAATGACACCCTGATTTTATTGCACCAGCAGAAACGTTTCCCTGTGTTATTTAAATCGTACTGCTGGCAATATCTTCATGAGATTCCCCCAGGCTTTGGATATGAACAGAGCAGAAGAATGATCAGTTTAATCATTTATTTTCTTAAAAAGTTTATGTTGAAGTATAATTCTCATGCCATGAAATTCACCCTTTTAAGGAGAACATTTTAGTGCAGCACACTAAATCAGGCAACCGTCACCACTGTCTAATATAGGACATTTTCACCCATCAGAAGTCATGCCCTATGCCTCCCTCTCCCCCACCTCCTCCCCACTGCTCCCCTCCCCTGACCCCAGCCCTAGACAACCACAAATCTGCTCTCCATGTCCGTGGATTTGCCTGTTCTGGATATTTTATAGAAATGGAATCATGCAATATGTGGCCTTTTGTCTTCTTTCATTTAGCGTAATGTTTCCAAGGTCTATCCGTGGTGTAGCATATCAATGTGCCTCGTTCTTTTTTATGATCACTTAATATTCTACTGCTTGGCTTTGCCACATTCCATGTATCCTTCCCTCAGTGGACATTTGGGTGGTTTCCACCTTTTGGTTACTGTGAATAATTGCTCGTTTAATACCCTGAGCAATTAACTCCTTGTCAGTTCAGTACATTCCTGGCTTGTGATCTCAGTCCAAAGCATAACCTCAAGTTCATGCTAATGAGGAAGGACCTTTGTAAAGTGATGGGACAAATGTCAAATGTCAACCAGCTTAGAATTGTTCAGCCTTTCCTAATCTGAAAAAGCTTTTAAAAACAAACAGTTGGACCCTGATCAACATGGGTTTGAACTATATAGCTCAACTTATATGTATATTTTTTTCAGTAAACATATTGAAAAATTTAGAGAGGATTTGTCACAATTTGAAAAAACTTCCAGATAAACTGCACAGTCTTTGAAATATTGCAAGATAAAGAAAAAGTTAGGTGTGTAGGCTATTGATAGTCAAGTTTTGGGGGAGTCAAAAGGTACATGTACTTGGATGCAGTGGCTCATGCCTCTAACCTCAGCACTGTGGGAGGCCAAGGCAGGAGGATTGCCTGAGGACATAAGTTCAAGAGCAGCCTGGGCAACATAGCAAGACCCCCTCTCTAAATAATTTTTTAAAAAATTAGCCAGGCATGGTGGCACTAGCTACTGGGGAAGTTGAGGCAGAATTGCTTGAGACCAGGAGTTTGAGGCTGCAGAGACTGTGACTGAGCCACTGTAACTCCAGCCTGAGTGACAGAGGGACACCCTGTTTCAAAAAATTACACATGTATTTTTGACTGCATGGATGTCAGTGCCCCTAAACCCCACCTAGTTCAAGTGTCACTTGAACTGTGAGAGAAGAGGGGTTCTCTTGTTCATCTCTCCACACAGTGGCACTCCATGATTTACACACACACACACACACGTGCACACAGAGCCTCTTGTTCTCTCTTTGGAGTGGTCATCAGGTCATCAAGTCATCACAGGCGAAAACTGCACTGCAGTGCTCCCAGGGGCCGAGGAGGCTTAGAGAACTTCATGTTGGAAGGAGACGAAGAGATCTGGCTTTCCTTCTGGGCTCCAAAGATTGGCTTCACTCTAGCTGAGGGGATGCTCAGTTAAGTCCCCCTCACGCCCAGGCCTTCCCTGAGGGTCCGTCCCTCAATCCTGCTGCCTGAGCAGTCTTTCTGGAAGGACCTTTGGGCTGGAAGATGTACTACAAGGGACTGTAAAAGATGGGGTCACTGCACACAGCCAAACAAAGGAGGTGGAACTCAAACAGTCATTAAACAGGGGCAAAGTCACCAGAGGTCTTTCTGAAGAAAACCCTTACTGAGGCCAGACATGAGGACGAGCCTGTGCGAACTTGTTGAGGCCAAACTCTAGGACAAAAAAGGAAAGTGACAGCCTGTGGAGGGTTATTGTGAGCTCTGACCTGTGTGTTGTTGGAGGAAAGAACGGCAGCCACGGTGGGGCTGCACCGTGGTGCTGGGAGCCCACCTAGTTCATCTCAGAGACCACATGGAGCCGTCTGTGAGCTCCAGACACCTGCCTGGGCCCCGGCAGTGAGACGTGGCTTCTCCCGCCCAGGAGCATTTTGTCTAGAGTGACAATATGCCACGGTTTGTTGTGCAGCAGGAAAGATGGTCGTGGGGCTAGGGAACTGCACCCATCCAGTTGACCCATTTCTCTTATTTCCTCTTCTCTCCTCCCGACCTGTTCCCTGTCTGGCTCTTGCCTGCGTGGACCTGCCTCCCGTGCAGGGGAGAATCTGGGATTCTGGGAAGCCTGCGAGGATCTGAAGTATGGAGATCAGTCCAAGGTCAAGGAGAAAGCAGAGGAGATTTACAAGTGAGGATTAGCCTGACGGTGGGGTGAGCCTTCCCTCAGGCTTCTCACCAGCACCCCTGTTATGTCAGAGTCCAGGCACGGCCAGAGCGGCAGCCTCTGTCCTGCCTTTCCTGCTGGGCTGTAAAGATCTCTCAGCTGCTTTGGGAAGTTTGGGGTTCCTCTTATTCAATGTGATTCCCCTTTTCTTATGTGAATGTGCCCAGGGCGTTGAAAAAGCATAAGTCCCAAATGAGAGCACAAAATGCTTTGTCTTTGACTAAGCCCTGAGGTCTCCTGAGAGTGTGTGAGAGAGAGAAGAGGTGAGACGGGAAACCCCTCCTCCCAGGACCGTGGGGAAGGGGAGGTCCCCCATGTGCCTGGGACAGGAGTCCAGCTCGGGGTAGAAGTGTAGGCAGTGTAGCTCTTGAGTCTCACTTCATGGCTCAAGTATACTTGCTTAGTGTGGCAATAACTCTGCCCCCTCCAGGCCTGTCTCATCTCCAAATTACCCAGCAGCCAAGGGTTCCTTTTAATGGCCTGCTTTTAATGACCAAATGGAAGGATAGGGGGTATGTAATGGGGCCACCGAGGTTGCTGAGAGCTGCACTCCCACACCCCTGACAATCCTACGCCTCGTGGACGCTCTTGTCCTGCTGTGTTCAAATCTTTGCAGGTCCTTCTGTCCGCACTGGCCATGGCAGATGCCTGCCTTAGGCTTCAAGGACATTCTTAGTTCAAGCTCACACAATAGCTGTGGTTCTGGAAGTCCAAGCACCACAGTGGGCTGAAACCAGCTCTTCAAGGCCACCAGACTGTGTGCTAAGCCTGGGACAGCAGGCCAGGCAGCAGCCCCTCCCCTCTGAGAACTTGCCTTTGGGACCTCTGATGTCTTTCTTTCAAATGGGCCCCTGTTGGACCACCCCAATTTCTAGAGAGACACTAAAAGACGGAGGAAAGAGCTGAAGGTCTCACTCCTCATACTTAACTCTCTTGACAATTTGCCCATCTCCTCCCACAGGGAGGGGCTCTGTGTACCCAGAGAAAAGGGGGTGGGGAGGAGGACGCTCAGGCCAGGAACGTCCCATGACATTACATGATGACACACATATGACTGCTAATTCCAGAAATCTGCTGCAAGGAAGCCTGCGGCCTCCACCACCATATCAGCTTCCTTCCCCCCAATTATGTAAATCTCAGTTTGAATTCAAAAATTTTAAAGCACATCTTAGAAGGGACAGAAAATATCCCTGTGAGTGTTTCTAACCCCACAACGACTCAGAACCAGAAGTATTGGGAGAGGTCTGCGTGCCCCAAATCCCAGGCACAGCCTCAGGACTCACCAAGCATGGCCAAATTTGGTTTCATTGGGGCCAGTGGCCTGGCTGTCCAGGGGGCCCGCCCTCCGGTGCTGAGCTTTTTATGAGCTGTCTCCCAACTTGGCATTTGCGATGGGGCTGCGGGAGAGCAGAGGGTCCCCAAACACCTGTTTAGAGGCGCCTTTGCCTGGTTCCAGGTCAGCTCCAGGATCTCAGCGAGTGTGACGTTGCAGTCGTCCCCCTCACGGCCAGGGCCTAACCCAACCAGCATTTATCACCCCCCACCCCCTCTTTGCTCTCTTTTCTGGAGGGGGGAACATCAGAGTTAAATATTCACGTTCCCAATACTGCATGACCATTTTGCTTCTTGGAAAAGTTGCTTGACAACCTCTTTTTCAAACTTTTTAGTATTTCCTGTGAAGAAAAGACCATGCTTAGCCTGGGTAACCTGAGCCACGTCCCTCCCTCCCAAGCGGCTGTGAGCTTTTCACGGACTGACTAGGTCCAGCTACTTTTGCTGATGTTTCCCCCTCCATCCTAGGCTGTTCCTGGCCCCAGGCGCAAGGCGCTGGATCAACATAGACGGCAAAACCATGGACATCACCGTGAAGGGGCTGCGGCACCCTCACCGCTACGTGCTGGATGCCGCCCAGACCCACATCTACATGCTCATGAAGAAGGTAGGTGGGTCCGTGCTGAGGGCACAGGGATGGGGCCTCCCCTCCCCCAGGTCCCTTTTTTTTTTTGGAGACAGAGTCTTGCTCTGTCACCTCAGGTAGAGTGTAAGAGTGCAGTGGCATCATCATAGCTCACTGCAACCTCACATTCCTGGGTTCAAGTGATCCTCCTGCCTCACCCCCCTGAATAGCTGGGACTACAGGAATGCATCTTGACACCCAGCTACCTTTTTCTTTTTTTGGTACAAATGGGGTTTTGCTCTTGCTCAGGCTAGTTTCAAGCTCCTGAGTTCAGGTGATCCTCCCACCTTGGCCTCCCAGAGTGCTGGGATTACAGTTGTGAGCCACCATGCCTGGCCAGGAAAGTTCTTTAGCTGTGGGAAAAAGGGTCATGACCTGTGGATAGCATCTTGCCAGTGGTGGGATGCAGAATTGTCAGCTGTCCACCCTTCTTGAAACCCTTCTCCCACTAACTGGAGAGGATTGCTATAGAAGCATTCTCGGGGGCCTTACTTTGCAGTAGCAGTGGTCATAAGGACATTAATAATGAGAGCACTGTTGCAATAGCCATCATTTGTTGAGGACTTACGAGGCACAGTAGCTGGGCAAAGCATGGAATTTTGTGTTGGAAGGCAACACACCAGATAGGCATTGCTTTTGTAGCATCTAGGAGCTTGCCCAAGATCTCATCAGGGGTGGGAACCACACTTGGGTCTGTGTGAGTCCAGAGGCCTAGCGCTGTGCTGTAGAGTGGCGGGAGTTCCCACGGCCTTGGCCCTGAGCAAATTCACATGGAGGTGCAGGTGTGGTGTCTAAAAGAGACAAATTGTGGTTGTATTAATAGTAAAACCCTGTGAGAATTCAGATAGCCTTCTGGATTACTAATAGAATGTGAACATAATGGGAATTGTCAGAAAATTAACATAAATAAATAAATACATAAACCCTCTATTTATTATGAGAGATAATCAGTCACTTTCCCAAGAATTTCGAATTTGAGGCCCAGGCTTAGCCTTCCAGAAGTTGTCTAGTTTGGTTCCTCTTTGGCACCATCTTTGGGTATTTCAATATCACATTATGGCAATTATTTATTTAATGGCAAAGTATCTCCATAAACTTGCTAGTATGATGTAGGTTTGTGTGACTGGTTAATGTTTATTAGCTTCCCTGATTTATATTTCTTCTATTTAGCCTTTTATTGCATTATAAAAATATTTTTACTTTACTATGAGAACATATAATCACTTAGAATTTTTGCCAAGCCAGACTAGTCATTTTTTCTCTATTTTCTCCATTTTGGGGTGGGAGTGGGGGGCATTGGTAGGGTTTCTCTGTGTTTTGCTACTATGAGATTCACAGCAGGGTTTCTTTAGTTATATTTTTACTTAACATGTCTTAAACTGCTTTGATTCTTAAAAAGGCAGTGTTCATATAAGCCTTTCTGGGGCTGCCCAGGGAGCCCAGGCAGAATGGAATGGAGTCATGGGGGACTGAAGAACAGAACGGGGAATGTGCTTACTGGACTCCATGTCACTATGGCCGTGTCCTCTGGCAGTAAACTCAGGGTGACCCAATGTTTCCCAGACTCCACCCTTGTTCTCATAACTTCTGTTGTTACCACTTTGTCTTTAGACTAGTACCATTTCAATAAATTAAAAAAATATTCTCAATCCCGGCGTTGTGGCTATGGCCCTGGTCCCATGTTTGTTGTGACTGGAATTTCTGGCCGGCTTGGCTTGGCATGGGCCCCAGGAGGTGCATTTCCAGCTATTGTCCCGGTGACACACCTGGCCTGGGAACTACACTGGGAACCCCTGCTCTTGACACCCACCCCAAAACCGTTGGCCCAAAGAGATGAATTCTCTTCAGTTTTTCATTTTGCTGCGGAGGGAGTGCTTGAAAATGGGGCAAGCCCGTCTGCTTGATTTGGCAGTTTCACTCTTAATGACTGTTTTTCTCTTTTTCCCGCTAGGATTCTTACGCTCGCTATTTAAAATCTCCAATCTACAAGGAGATGTTGGCCAAAGCCATCGAGCCTCAGGAAACCAAGAAAAGGCAAGTGGGATTGTCTGTAATTGTAGCTGCCTGCTGTTCAGTTTACAGACAAGTGAGGGGCTGTGGCCACCAAATGGCTATGATTAGAGATATTTGCTTGATGAAAATATTAGGGACTGGGAAGTATTGCTTAGGGAAAGAGCTCCTCATTGGCTTCTAAATGCCCTGAAGTCAGTTGACCAGATTTCCTTAGTAATTACCCCTTAATGCTGGTACGAAAGAGTTTTGATTATCAGACCAACACTTACCCTTATCACAAATGGAAGCATCTCACTGGGTTTTTAGATTACTAAACTTCTCCACCTCCAAGCTGATGTATAGAAATTAATTTAGCTGCACCCTCGTACTTAAATTGTTCTGAGACCTTAGAATGCGTAGCATATCACGCCCCAGGAGAAAATGCTAGATTGAGGGGGAGCAAAGGGTAACATCCCAAGTGTTCTTTCAGCTTCTAGGGATTGCCTTTTGGAACTCCATTAACAATTCACTCTCCCCATTAGAGATGAGGATCGTCTCTTTTTGCACATCCACTGGGACAGGGGATGGAAAAATGTTCTGAGAGGCAGGCTGAACTCTTTTATTGGGGGAAAAATACTCTACAGGGATTGACAATTCAAAAGAGTGACCAAATGACAGCTTGAACCAAGTCGTGGGACTTTGGCGGAGGTTTCCCCACCGGCAGCCGTGTGTCCTGGCCCCCAGTGGTCAGTAGATGTTCCCGTTTTCCCATTCAGCCCACACTGGGCTCCCTTCCAGCGTCTTCACTCAATTCAAAACGGGGGTGGTTGGTTGGACCAGAATCTTTATTGAAAGAGCTTAAAAAAACACCCCACTTGGTTTCATTCTGGAGGATAATGACCCTGTTATGAAAAGAATAGAAAGGAGGTCTTTGTAGGGTTATTCTTCTAGGTTTACAGAGTAAGGAAGGGAGTTCGGTGTCCCTGGGGACTTAAAAGCTTCTCCTTTAGGCCAGAAAAAAGGGCTTTAATAGTTCCAGACGTTCTGCCAGAAAGTAATGGGGAAAGGAAGGGCAGTTTGTACTGCCCTCTTCAGATGGTTTATAATTTGGGGCAGACATGAGAATTCAGCTGGGGTCTTTTCTAGGCCACAGCGGGGGCTCTGAGTTCCTGGGGTGGAGCAGGCCCCTGGGTTACTGCAGCCATAATGTTGTCTTCACTATTGAGAGTGAGAATTATGTGTAAATGTATTTGTGAAGTGTGAAGCTTGGCCGCTATCCAGGCAGGGATTGCTGTGGGTGTGAGAATTTTTTCCATGACCTGCAGGTATAAGACAACGTCTTAAAACTTAATTTTCCCAAGACAAGTTAAACCCGGCTCCAAGCTTCCCCCTTGGCAGGGCTAGTGAGAGATTCAGTGTCAGGCTTTACTTCTTGATAGGGGAGCCTCCTTCTCCCTAGGGTAGATGCAAAAGCTCTAGGGCTTATGTTGGGCAGCAATTTGGAGTGGGGCCTAAATCTTTGGTCTGTCATTGCTGCTGAAATGTTTACTTTCCAAGCGTGTGTGGGCCCTCAAAGGCAGGTGGCTCAGCTGTTCACCATTGCCTGCCACCCTCAGACACCTAGAGCTTTGCCCCAGTTCCTAAGGCCGTGATAAGAGTTTTGTCCCAGGAATCCATGGTTGGCTTCTGAAGAAGGGTTCTGACACATCCCAAGATACTGTGCCTACTCAGGGGACCACCAGCCCCTCACTCACCTTGGGGCCCTTCCCTCTGTCCACTGAGGCCTGGCTGCCTTGGAGAGTACAGCTCCCCCTCCCAGCTCTGGCTTTTTAAAATAAATGCTCCAGCTCTCTACTGAGGGTACAGCCCTTGGGGATCTAGCCCCTAAGTCCTCCTTGCCCCCTTCCCTCATAAAGATCTTATAGGAAGTCAAGCTAACAGGTGAATTTCTAAGCATCAGAGAAGGTATGTCTGTAATCTTCCCCATCCAAAGTCTTCCTTGGGCCCAACTTAGTGTCTGATGGCAGCTGGTGCTCACTGTTGTCTCATCCTCCCCGGGGGAGGACAGAGCCAAGGTTGGACATGGCCCTGAGGACCCCTCCTGAGGTTCACTGGGATAAGGAGGGAGCAGTCAAGACTTGGCCTTCTGGCCCCAACTCTCACCAGGTGTGACTGTGTGATTGCTGGGAAAGCAGTGCCATTTTCCACCATCACCAACCTGCCCATCCTTCCTTCCAGCGCCAGCCTTCCGTTCATGCGGCGTCACCTGCGCTCCAGCCCAAGCCCGGTCATCCTGAGGCAGCTGGAGGAAGAGGCCAAGGCGCGAGAGGCAGCCAACACTGTGGACATCACCCAGGTCATGAGCAAGCTGGACCGTAGGAGCCAACTCAGGAAGGAGCTGCCTCCTAAATAGACCTGTGATTCCAGGGGTGGGGGGACACACTTGGGAGGGGCAAACAAAGGCGGGGCCAGAGTCTAGGAGACTCCACTCTCTACGAGTGGGGCAGTAGGCCATCAGGTCCATCCCCGTTATGGAGGACTTGGTAACGCCAGCCCAGATATATCTGAGCTTGTTCTGCTGCTCAGCCAGGGACTGGGTTGGTGTGGTGGCAAGTGGTGGGTACCTGGCCCAGCTGCTGCATGACTGCCTGTCTTACCTGGGGGAGTTCTTGGGATGAGAACCCTAGGGAAAACAGGCTGCTTGTGACCCACCATTTGCCATGGAAAGTTAATGAGAAGGCCCCTTCCCACCCGCAAGGCATAGAGTTCAGGGACATTTGTTTAAAATAGTTGTAAGAAGCTCCTCATCCGGTCCCTCCAGTTTAGAGTCTTGCTTGAAAAGCAGCCTGAGATCCCCCCAAGCCTAGTTGCAGGGCTCCCCGACAGAAGCACTTCCCCACCTCCCTCTGTCACACCTGCCTGGACAGGCCTTGTTGGGACATTTCTCCTGTTGAGTTTGTTCTTTGTCAGTTACTTGAGGGCTGGTGGGCTCTTTTCTTCCTATTTCCTCATTCCCTTTGTACATGTTGGGGACATAAGTAGCTGGTAGGAATGAAGGACTTGGCCTCTAGGGAAGTCATCTGAAATAGTTCTCTGAGGAGTATCTTTTTGGCTAAGGAACAAAGGCTCTGATGTCTTCACATGGGAAGAGGGATGGCAGGCATCTGTCACACTTTAAAGACCAAAGATAATACTCTCTGGGATTTTTCTATAGGTTGATGCTTCTCTCCTCTGTAGGTGTAGACTAGGCCAGCCCTGTTGCCCAGGATAGAGAGACTGAACCGTTCAAACTTTGACCTTTGGAGGTCTAGAAGGTCATTCTTGAAGTTAGTCTTGTCCCCTATACCTGTGTAAGAATGCAAAAGTGATAAAGCTGCAGAGGTGAGCAAGAGACCAGCCTTACCAAGCAGGAGTACTCACTCGCTCAACACATTTATTGGACACCTACCACGTGCAAGGTATTGGTGAATAAGACAGACATATTTCCTTGCTCATGGGTCTTATAGTCTAGGATTGATATGAAATAATTAAACACATTCTCAGATAGCTATTGGTATGTAACAACCAGCCACAAAACTGGAGCGGTGTACGCCAAGGAGTGCTTATTATTCACACACATGGGGTCACCTGTGTGGCTCTGCTGATCTTGGTTGGACTCATTCAGGTGTCTGGGGCTAATTCTGCAGTGGCCTGGGCTGGGCTGAGTGGGATGAGTCTTCTCTGCTTCACATGTCTCTCATTTGCCAACAGCCTAGCCTGGGTATGATGCCATGCTGAGGGCTGAACTGCAAGGGAGCCAGAGGGAACATGTAGGGCTTCATACAATCTCTTCCACTTTATTTTATTGACCAAAGCAAGTCATCACTCTGGCCTAGACTCAAGGGGCAAGCAAATAGACCCCACTTCTTTAGTGAGAGGTTTCAAAGTGTCATGGCAAAAGATATAGTTACAGGGACAGCTAAAGAATTGGGGCATCATTGCAATTACCACAAATACCAGATAAAACCTGTTGAGTGGATCACAAAGGGGTGGACTTAGTACTGTAATGGGGAAGATGGGATTTGTGTGGGGTGCCCCTCTCTGAGGCAGGGACAGAGAAGAGAGTAAGAAAGAGTTGGCCATACAAAGAGTGTGGTCCTGGCAGGGAGAGGTTGTAGGGAGAGGGGAACTTGTGAGCAACAGCCACAAGGCTGTGAAGTGGCTCAGAGTCAACTGAAAGGCCGGGGGAATGGGGTCTGGTGGGTGACAGGGAAATGGTACGAGTGTAGAGAGTGGTCAGGGGCCAGGTCACTGAAGACCTCTGGGCCATTGTAAGGACTTCGTGGTCCTTACAAAGTTTCTTAGTAGCAAAATGACTCCAACCCAGAAGGTAGGAGCTTGCATTTCCCATTTTCACCAGTCATAGCCTAGTTTGCACTCTGAAAGAGCACCAAGAGATACGCTGTATTCATCTCTCCTTTGAAGAATGTTGGCACCTCCAACTTGTACCCTAAGCAGGCATCTTAGATGATGAACCTTTGTAAACTAAGTAACTTGAAAGGAGGGACCATATTTATCTCATTCACCACTTGGAGCCTAATGTCTGAGATCTGGCAGATTCTACACAGATGTGTGTGACATGGACAGCAGAATGAATGAATGAATGAGTGAGTGAGTGAGTGAATGGAAAGGGTCCCGGATTTGGAGAAAGCCTCCCAGGCTCTGGCCCTGGTTCTAGTCCTGTGGTCTTCAGCGAGTCACTTAACCTGTGCTTCCTCGTGTGTGAGATGAGCGGGCAGGGCCAGACTCAGCTTCTTGAAACAGACTTTATGAATCTCAAAAGGGCACCCGGGCTGGAGCATCCATTTTACTTGAAAATTTGGAATGGGAGGAAAATTAGGTAATTTTTAAAGTTTTACATTAAAACAATCATGAATATGTTATGAAGTAGAATGAAAAATGCCCATAAATTTTTTAAGATAGAATTTGAGACTTCAAAGACATTTTGTGCCCCGCTGTGGGTGGGCCTAGGCTTTGCCCTGAGACCCCTGGGGGAGCCCGTCTGCCTGGCTCTCCTGCTGTTTGGCCTCCTTCTGTGGGAACATCTCAGAAGCATAAAACCAGAGAGCTATTTGCTGTCTCTTCTCGTTAGTTACTCCACAAGAGCTGAAGTTCCAGGCCTAGCCAAGTGGTGAGGCGGGCATCGGATACATCATGAATTTTTCAGGGCACAGACCGTCTTGCCCATTCTTAGCTCAATTACCTGCCATCCCACGCATCACAGGCTTATACTTGGCCTGTCTCTCATTCCACCGCAGATGGCGATGAGCTCTGTGTGGGGCGCATGCGAGGCATGCCCCACATGTTGTTGGAAACCTGCTTGGTGTCAGACACGCAGGACCCACACTCTGATGAGAGGTGGCGTGAGTATGTAAGTTTGTGCATCTGGAGGAAAGCACGTGATAAATGGCTTCCATGCCAGAGGGCAGTAGTTATATCCCACAGATGTCTTTTAAAGACCTGTTTTATAAAAGAAAATGGTGGGTGCTATGGTGGGTACAACAATGGACAGAATGGTCTGTCCCCTCAAGAATCTGGCAAAAGTGCATGGATGCAAATGGCTATAACATGAGACAGGGAAGGAGAGTGTCAAGGATGCAGTGATCAATCCCAGCTGGAGGTGTTGTGGAAACTACAGCTCAAAGATGGAGGCCATCCAGGTGGGAAGTGGAGAGCTATGGTTTGTAATCATAGTACCCCTTCTTCTAGAAAGGATTTGAGGTGGCTTATAATATTATAAACTATATGATGGAACCTCTGAAATGATAGACTGACAATCAATTTTATTATTTTTTCTTTTTTCCTAAATTCAAGTGATAAGAATCAAAATCAATTTTTAAAAGTAGGGGTGTGCACAGTATACCTTAGATGACTGAATTATCACAACTGATCATGACATTTATTTTCTGAGATTTTTTGACAGCTACCAAGCAAAAGGAGGGACATACTGACTTTAGGATTCTATTGTGTCATGAAATAAAGCATTCAAATCCATCTTCACCTAGATCAGTGGTTCTCAACCTTTCTAATGCTGTGACCCTTCAATACAGTTCCTCATGTTGCAGTAACCCCCAACCATAAAATTATTTTCGTTGCAACTTAATGAAATGAGACTTGATTGTCTGATTCAGTTCTGCAACCTAATGCCTTTGTGGCCCAGCATGGGTCCTCTCTCTCTTTCTCTCTCTCTCTCTGTCTCTCTCTCTCTCTCTCTCTCTCTCTCTCTCTCTCTCTCTCTCTCTCCCCAGAACCATATTTTTAACTTCCTGTTCATACCTAGTAGTGGGGAAAGGATCTGGGTCAGTGGTTCCTAGGGTAAAAAATCCATACAATGCATCATAGCCCCACCTGTCCTCCAATCAAGAAGCTGAGCATGTTGAGGATCTACAGAGGCCACTGCATTGAGCAGTTAGGAAGTTGTCAGGGATCTTTGAGTGGGTGATTTCAGCGGAGTAGTGAGGGGATAAAGGAGATGATTGGAAATGAAGAGGGCAGATGACCATTTCTAGAAGTTTGGGGTGAAGGCAAGAACGTGGTAACCCAGAAAATGGTTGGTTGAGAAGAGGCATTTTTGAAGGACAGGGCCAGGCGAGTGTGTTTGCCAAATGGAGGGATGATACCAGGAAATGGGGAGGTAAGATAAGGAATAATTGATAAGGAAGTCTGGAAAAATCTGGAGATCAGACCAAAGTCCAGACCAGTCTCAAAGAGGAATATTTTATCCTCTGACATTACAGATTGGAGAGATTTCAAAGTGGAAAGGAAGGAAGCTGAAGCCTTTCAGTTAGGGGGCATCAATTTTCATGGTGAAGTGGGGTTTGAGGCATGCGCTAAGAGCACGGTGTAGGGAGGGCAGAGAGGACTGAAGGAGGAAGAGCTCCTGACAGTCACTGTGGGGCAGGGATGTTGTGACACTGGGCCAGAGAGAGGTAGGGAGAAAGGTCTTCCAGCTATAAGAGGGAAGAAGTGTCGCATTTCTTTATCTGGAACCTTCTATGTATTGAAGGTGGGATACGGAGAGGGATCTATATCCCATAATGTTTCTGGGCTGACCGGGCAGCATGGGGGGAAAGCTTTGGAGGTCCCAGCTACAGTGTTCATGTGAAATGCTGTGGAACGTCCTTAGGAAGAAGAGGTCGCCCTCTAGAAATCATTGACTACATTTCAAGGCTGAACTTTAGGAAACCCACTTGCTATCAGCTCTCAGTCCGACCAGTGCCTGTACAGAGTTGGTCCTTAAATATCACTGAATGACTACATCTCTGTATTGTGGCTTCTATATTTTTCATTCTTGAAGTCAGATGTTTTTGTATAGCCAGGTTTGAATGGTAGGAGGAGGAATCTGAACTTTGGAGTCAGGCAGACCTGGTTTGGGCATTTACTAGCTGTGTGACTTTGACCTTAAACTTCTCTGAAGTAATAATTTCTCTTAGCGAGTTGTTGAGAGTGAGAGTGGCTCAAGGTGAATGCTCAGAAGTCTCTCCTCTCTTTCCCTCCCTCCTCCTTTCTTTCTTCCTTCTCTCTTTTTTTTTCACTCCCTGTTCCTTGCTTGCTCTATTGTTTCTTGCAATCTTCCAGGACTTCTGTCTCTAGTCCTGGCCTTGGTGAATACAGAGTTCAGCCGCTGGCACCAGTTTTCTTTAATTTGTCCCATTGCTCAATATTCAGCAAAGATATTCAGCACTTGTTATGTGCCCGGCCAGGGGTTGGGGACTACCAGGGGTTGGGGACTACTAGTGAGTGAGAGAGAGACACCTTAGGCTGCTTTCAGTGCAACAGGAGAGACCATCACACACAGGCTGCAGCCAGCTATGTCATTAGGAAGCCGCATGATGCTTTTGGGAGGGCTTGGCAGGGACTGCTGTCCTGGGAGGTCAGCAGAGGCTACAGGACTGGGGCCTTAGGGCAGTGGCTTGGGGCTCCAGCAGGGGACGTTGCTCCTCCTGAATTTGCTACTATGTATCAAACGGTAGCCCTATAGGGCCCATTTGAATCTCCAATAGCATCAAAAATAGTATTTATTTGGATAATATTGATGATACATTTAAGTCAGTATGATAGTCACTATTATTCCATGTATTTAGACATCATCTTAATTGCTTAACATTATATTTAAACAATTTATGCTAGAATATAAGTTATTCTATAAGAGTACCAGGATTTCCTTTATAGAATTCCATTTTCCAGCTTGACTTTTAGGGAAGGAACTGCTTTCATTACATTAAGGGAAAATGATAGGGCCAGGAATGAAATATGAGTAAAGTACCCAGAACTGTGCATGGTGTATTATATGTGCTCAATAAATGCTAGCTGCCATTATCATCACCACCATCATCATCACCATCACCACCATCATCATCACCATCATCACTATGATCATCATCACCACACCATCATCATGGCCACCACCACCACTATCAACCTTCTCACCATCATCACCATCACCACCACTATCACCATCACCACTAGCATCATCACCATCATCACCACCCTCACCATGGCCACCACCACCACTATCATCCTTCTCATCCTCATTGTCGTCATCCTTACTATCATTGTCATCATCACCGGCATCCTCACCACCACCATCACCCTCCCTTGTAGCTTCATGGTCTCAGAGTGAGCCTGTGCTTTCTTCCTGTATCTAATACATTGACTCATTATTTTTTATTATTTAAGGCATTTCTTGAGGGGCGTTTAAAAGATTGTTGTCCCAAACCTTCTTACTTTTCTGCTCTCAAAAGATCTGCAGTGTGGCCCTCCCAGCTCTTAGCTTAGAGGCAGAGGGTGAGGGATTGATGTTATGTCCTCTACCTGCAGCTTCTAGGAGAGAACTAACCGGCTATAGTGTAGTGACTGGTCAGTCCTGTGGTCCTGAGTTCCACGACTGCAGGAAGTGTCCCTTCTAATGAGGAAGGTCTTGTGTTGGATGGTATCCAATGGGATGAGTGGTAGGAGGAATGATGTGTTCACCCACATGGATTTTTCCCGGTGGGGCCAACTTTACTAGTTTGCTTTTGGAGACAGTGGTGCAGGGAAGTGCAGAGGAGATAAGAAGGGGAGACTAGGCACACTGCATGCTGCGCCTGGGTGAGGCCCTCTGCTCGCCTTCCTGCTCACCGGAAGTGGGAGTTCAAGTGGCTACAAGATCTCTTGCAAGTTCTCAACCAGTTTCTGAGGACAGAAAATGAATTATATCTCCAGCACCATCTGCTTTGCTGTTCATTAAAACGCCTCTGGCCAGGCTCTCATGCTAATGTTCCTGCTCCATTTCATGCTCTTCCCCACCCCTTGGTTCCCTTGCACAATAAAAAAGCACCAAGCTGTCCTTCATTCTGTCTCTGTGGTGTCACATTTCTTTGCCATGTGTCTCGCCTGCCACTGCTTTGCTGCCTCACCCCAGTGTAGGTGGGGCACGGGCTGGAGGGGCTGGGTCTCCCAGCAGAGAGCCCAGACCCTCTGTGGGAGGGACCAAGGCAAGGGTTGTGGTTCCCTGGTGGGGGAGGGTGGGAAAGGCATCCTGATTAGAGTATCCAGGACCAATAAGGCCATTTGCGCAGAAGAAAGGACCATCTCAGGCCAGGTAAGTGGCCATCTTCCTCACCTGTCTGTCATTCATCCTGGAAAAGAGAAGATGCTGGGGAGGAGTGGGGGAGGGGGGGTGAAGAGGGACAGAGAGAGGAAGGAGGGTGGGAGGAGGGCACAGAACTGGGGCCATATGGAGAGGCTGGTCCAGTCATAAGCTGTACGACCTCAGTCAAGGTGTATCATCTCCATGAGCCTCAGTTTTTGTATCTATAAAGTGGGATCACAACAGGAGTTTATTACAAATCCTAAGGAAATGGGATTCAATTTAATGAGCTTTGGGGGGGTGGTGGTCCCACTTTGATACCTCTTTGACAAAGCCTATTTACTAGTTTTGGTATTTTGGACTTCTCCATGACCCCCAGTCCTACCTGAATTCCATAGGCAGCAGGATGGCAAAGTGGGTCAGTGGAAAAAACAGGGGCTTTGGAGTCGCACAGACCTGGGCTCAGATTCCCATTTGGTCATTGCTTCAGTTTCTCTCCTCTATGTAACAAATGACCACAAGCATCAGCCATTCATTAGCTCATAGTTGTCCAAGTGAGATGAGGCTCGTGTCTTGGTCTGCTCAGGCCTCGTTAGCAAAATACTGTGAACTGGGCGGCTTGTAAACAACAGGCATTTACCGCAGTTCTGGAGGCTGGGACATCATGATTAAGGCACTGAAGATTTGGTCTAGTGAGGGCCTGACCTCTGGTTTGTAGAGGTTGCCTCATGCTGTCCCTACCTGGTGGAGGGGCCAAGTGAGCTCTCTGAGGTCTCTTATAAGAGCACCTATTGGATTCCCCTCCCAGAGGCCCCACCTCCTAACACCATCACCTTGGGGGTAAGGTCTTCAACACATAAATCTTCACGGGGAAATAAACTTTACAACAAACCCACAGCAACCAGGTTCTCTGCTCAATGTGTCAGTCAGGCCAGCCTTGGGAGGCTCTTGAGAAGAATTTGCTTCCAAGCTGATGCAGGTGCTTGGCTGGATCCAGTTCCTTATTCTAGGGCCGAGGGACCCATTTCCTTGCTGGCTGTCAGCTGGGGCTGCTGTCAGCTCCCGGGGGCCACCCACGTTGCTTGGCGTGTGGTCCCTCTAGCTTTAAAGCCAGTGATGGAGATTTTCTCCCTGTTTGAATCCCAATCATGCTTTGAATCTCTCTGACTTCTGTATCTGGTCTTGACTCAGGTTGAAAGGGCTATGTGATGAGGTCAAGTCCACCTGGGCACACCCTTGGCTCAGCCTTATCATATAGCCTGCTGTGAATTAGCATTATTATTAGTGTAATAACCCAGTGGCCCCAGGAGGCAGGTAGGAGACTAGGCCGTAGAGCAGGGGCTCGGAGCTGCTATTTCAGAACAGAATCTTGTTTGAATTTCAGGGAGTGGGTGAAGAGAATGGAGACCTCACACTCCCAGTCCAGGCCTCTGTGGCCTCTGCCCTTTCTCTTCCTCGCAAACCTGTTCATGGGTGCGTCTGCCCTCCCCTCTTTAGGTGATCTGGAAACAGGCGCTCTCTGCAGGAGAAAGCAGCTTCCTGCCCCAGCCTGGGGCTGTGTCCCCCTGCCCAGGGGGGCCGAAGGGAGGGGAGGATGCTTCTGAGCTTGGCAGTGGCAGTGGCAGTTTAAAAGAGGGTTTGTTCTTTACTGGAGTCACTTTCAGTTCTCTCCTGGATGTGGTGCTGGTGTGACTGTCACAGTGCCCACGCCCTTCTCCCAGGACAAGCACATCCTCAGCCTTATTCAGCTGGGCTTTGATGTGGCCGGGGCCACAGCAGGCCTTTGAAGGGGACACGGCCCATGTGTCCCATGTGTTCTGGCAAGGGAAGAGAGGTGATAACAGCTCAGCCTTTCAGGCTTCTTGGGCTGAAAAAGACAGCCCACATGCTCTGAGGGCTGAGCATTGGTGGCCCAGTGAGGTTTGAAATACTTTCCTTTTCTCTCCTGGGTACCTCCTCTCCCTGGGCTCCCTGTTTTGGTCTCACCTATATGGCCTGGTTTCACAGCTTTTCTTCCCAGGTACTCCTGCCAGACGGGAGGGTGGGGAAGGTGTCGGGCCATGACCATCCCAAAAGGGTTGTTAGTATAGACACGAGGCCAAGGTCGGGCCCAGGACAAGGTGTGGTCCCTCACTGGAAGAGTGAGTGGCGCATGAGCTGGGACCTCCACTGCTCTGCTAATGGTGTCTTTAATGCACCCAGACTTGAGGTTGGGGACCAAGGATGGGGAAAGCATGTCACGGGGTGTGGCAGATACCTAGCATTGCTTATTTAGGGATGGGAGTGCAGGGGTGATCAGGAATTCAGCCTGGCCACACTCCAGCATGCCAGGCCTGGAAGAAGGTCAGTTTGTGCCTTGGGATTCAACTGGCCAGCCCCAGGGACTGTGGCCAGGGCTGGAGGGCAGGCAGGCTGCTGGGCAGGAAGCCTCCATGAGGCTGTGCTGTTGTCACAGGTGGTTTTGGGCGTCTTTCCCACCTTCCTAGGAGAAGGCCACTCCAGGTCTGTGCTCTCCCATTGGACAGAGGCTGGGTTAGAGCAGGGCAGCTGGGGCGTGGGGCTCTGCGGAGTGGGCCACGCAACCCACCACTGACCACTCCCTTTCCTCCCCTACAGCCGGGCCAGCACTTGGCTCCCAGCCCACACCTGGCGGTGTACACTGGAACCTGCGTGCCGCCCTCTCCTTCCAGCCCTTTCTCCTCCTCCTGCCGGTCCCCCAGAAGGCCCTTCCCCTCCCCTGGCCGCTTCATCCGGCGGCCCAGCAGCACCATCTGCCCCTCGCCCATCAGAGTGGCCTTGGAGAGCTCCTCAGGCTTGGAGCAGAAGGGGGAGCCCAGTGGGTCCAGGCTCCCCAATGGGTCCTCTGAGGCCGAGGGCAGTGAGGCCTCCATCCATGGTCCCTGGCCCCGCAGCCTGCCCAGGGCCCCTCCCAAGGCCCGCATGGCTCTGTCCTTGGGCAGGTTTCTCAGACGAGGCTGTTTGGCTTCACCTGTCTTCGCCAGGCTGTCACCCAAGTGCCCCCCTGTGTCCCACGGGAAGGTGCAGCCCCTGGGGGATATGGGCCAGCAGCTGCCACGGCTGAAATCCAAGAGAGTAGCAAAGTAAGAACCAGGGGGGTTTTGCTGCATGTGCTGGGGCTCTGCCGAGCCAGGTGTGCTCTGGAGCTTGGGGCTGGACGGGGGGAGTGGGGGGCTGGGCGGGGGCTGGGTGGGAGGGCCTGACAGCAGACACCCAGATGGGCCCCTCAGATCCTTTGTTCCCCAGAAGGTCTTCAGAAACTCAGTTTGTCCTCCCCCCTCAAGCATCTTTCTGCTCACCAGGCCCCATCCCAAGATTATTAGTCTAATAAATCCATCGCATTTGTAAAGGGCAGGGAAGATTGATGCCTGAGGTGGGAGCTGCAGATGGGGGGATGCCCGGGACAAGGTCCCAGGGGGTCAACTCCTCCCCCACCTTAGGTGCCCTTACCCTCCTTACCCAACCCTCTTGCATCCACCTGCACGTTAAGGTGCTTGCGGGGATTCCTGCTCCAGCAGTCTAGTAAATGAAAGCGCCCAGCCTCTGCCTGAGCAGTGGCCCCTGGAAACCCTGTACTCCTGCAAAACTGACCTCTGAGTGCCCCAAGTGTTCCAAGGCAGCCCACGGGGTGCAGAACTGAGGCTCTGAGGAGTGCTTAATAATGCCTGGACCGGTGCCAGAGAGAAAAGTCGCAAGCAATGCAGATCAGAAACCAGCTCCCGTGCCCTTACTGGGGTTTGGGGGGAGGTAGTCAGGAGCACCCTTGCACCAATCATCATGTTCTTGTGTTTGGCCCTGCCTGGGCTCAGAGAAGGAAGCCCCAGTGGTCTCAGGTTGCCCTGGATGCCTGAGGGGCGTGGCCTCTGCCCACGGTGGGCGTGGCAACAGCCGAGGAGAGCCTGTTACCTGAGGGTGTTCCTTGCACCTGCCCTTGTTGGTGGGAAGATGGAGAAGGGGTTACCCTGATTGCCTTAGGAGAGGATCAGGATGCAGCGTGAGTGTGTCTATAATTTTTCCCAAATGGCCCTTCTGAGGGAATGTTTCGTGGCCACTGCTGTGCCTCACATATCAGCTTTTACAAGGCTCTCTTCTCAGGGGTCACCACTTCCTCAGAGGGCAGTTTAAAGGGGCTGATGATTAAGGACTGACATGTTGTACAGGGACAACCTGAATTCATCAAGACCATAAAAATTCAAGCCCCTTGAAATGAAAATAAAGCATCTTCAGAATTATCTTTAATTCAACAGACGAGTAGGGATCCTCAATGAAACGGACCCACAAAGCCAGTCACTGCGCACACAGCTCTTGGTCAATGCACCCGGGGGTTAATCTTCAGAGTTGTCAGGATAATTCAGGGATCTGCTGTCCCCTCCCACCCCTGCATCACTTGCTCTCCTCTCGCACCTGAAGCTTTTTCCAGATAAAAATGGACATGCCTACAGACAGCGGGACCTGCCTGATGGACTCAGAGGACACTGGGACAGGAGACGCAGGTGACCAGGCCATAGAGAAGGAGGTCATCTGCCCCTGGGAGAGCCTGGCCCAGGGGAAGACAGGCTAAGCCAGGGCGGTGCACCTGGAGGATGCTCCTGACAGGTGCCATGGATGCGGTCACAGATGCTTGCTCAAGAACCAAAGCGCATGACTCCTGAGGACTGCAAAGACAAGATGGGGCGGATTGTGGCAAAGAATGCCCTGGCCAGCTCCCTGTGGCTAACTCTTCCTCCTCCTCCTGACTTTCCTTCCCTTGAGCAGGAAAGAGGCATGTGAACCAGAAGACTTTCCTTGCTGCCTTAAAACCAGTAAAAGGTTAACTTGTAAGAGTTTCTTGGACTGGAATGTTAGGGCGCATCTGGTTTTATTAGTTATTTATGAGTGATTATTTACGAGTTAAACTCACATCTCCTTTTGCTTTCTAGACAAAGGACATAGAGTCACTTCTAAGAGGTCTCTCCTTGTCTGAACAGGGTTGTGTAGGAGGCTCCATCAACTCAGCTCCTAAGGGCTGCCCCCCCCCCCCCCCCCCGTGTGGGAGGAAGGCTGAAGAAAGGCACACTCCTTGAAAGCCAGGAGTGTTCATTCAGATTCTCTGATGGGATTGGACCCACCAGAGATTTGTTAGGGAAAACACTTGCAGAAGATAAAGGACCAGAACTGGGGAAGATGGAGGTTGAGGGGTCCGGACAGAGCAGGTGCAGGTGTGAGCTCTAGGGAAGAAGGAGTGGGCCAGGAGGGTCTCAGATGGCAGCACAGGTCTAAGAAAGTTTTGGTCAGGCCACTGGATGTCCTTAAGCCAAAGACATGGTTGGAGGGGGCTTGTAATCTACGGTCACAATACGTGGGTCCTGACTAGGAGTCTCTGTTGGAAGCCTGGCTATGGCCTGGACACACTGGTGGGGCCTGAGTCTCAGCAGCTGAGCCATCAGCCCACATGCTCCTTACAATAAGAGTTCTGAACATTTGTTTCCTCTCCCGCTGCCAAGCCAGTAGGTACTTCCAGAGGTTTAACTCCCCCTTCTCTCAGTTACTCATTCAACAAGTATTTATTGAGCCTCTACTATGTGCCAGGTGCTGTGCTAGGCCCTGGGGATGTAGCTCTGAGTCGGACTCCCTGGCTCATGGAATTCATCTAGAGCAGAAGTTCTCTACTGGTCAATTTTGTCACCCAGGAGACATTGGGCAGCATCTGGAGACATTTTTGGTTGTCTAGACAGGGTGATGGGTTGCTATGGCATGTGGTAGGCGAAGACTGGGGAAGTTGATAAGCATCCTCCAACATACAGACCCACCCCCCCCCCCAACAAAAGACTGTGGGTCCAAAATATCAGTGGTGTCACTGTCAGGAAACTTTGGTCTACAGATTACACCCCCTTGTCTTATGTTTCTGTCCAAGCCCTCAAGTGCTGCCCCAATGGGTCCTGGTGAGATCATAATTAAATGGGACAGTGGGTTGAGGTTAAGGGCTACACGGTGAATAAAACAATTCTTAAAAGTTGCATAGAGGGTCCTCACAGGAGAGAAACATTAAGTGGTTTGCCAAACCACCCATTATATTCCTTCCCTTTAACCCCAACTTCATCAGAATTCAATTAGCAGATAAGAGCCCCTGACTTGCTTTTAACCTCTGACAGTTTATCTTATTCAGCCCATAAATACTGGGGCTGCTGAATCATCTCTCTCTGCACTTCTAAAAATGATGGTTGGGTAGGTTGGTGGCTGAAATCTGGACTTACTGATGCCTGCAGGGTAACCGCAGATGCTTCAATACTTACAGAGCATTGCTCATTTCAAATTCTACGAAATCTGCTCCACTATGCTCTCAAAAGAGTCACTCATCAAGAGTGGAGAAAACTTGTTCTCCCAGAAAGTAATAGTGTGGGTCTTTCTTGGAAGGTGAACGGGCTGAAGAATTTGATGACTTTATTTGCAAAACTGGTCTAAAATGAGACTAAGGGTGAAGTGATCCGTATTCTATCATCAGCCAGTGTGTTGAGAATAAGGAAAATCTAAACCCTAAATGTGGATACTAGTGTCTACGGGGCTCCACTCCTAAGCTCCTCCTACAGAGGAACTCAGCCCATGTGGTTCCCCAGCGTTAAGGACAGAAGGCTCCAGAATGCTCAGGTTGGAGTAGGTCAAGTGCAGGGCAAAGTTCAGTAATAAATAGAAGAAAGGATGTGGTTCAGATGTGAGGGACTGTCTGTCTGTGTTACATAGCTGCCCAAAGACAGGAGGGGAGTTTAGGACAGAAGTCCAGGGAAGAGAAGAAATCCAGGGACCAATTAATTTGTTTTTTTATTTTGTTGTCCCCCCCCCCAATTCCTAGTCATAGGTATGATGATTCTCTGTCTTATCATTAGAATTCACCGGGGAAACGTCAAAGATCTTGATGTCCGAGCCACATAGAATCTGATGAGGTCAGGACCTCTGGGGATAGAGCAGGGGTGTCCAACCTTTTTTTTTTTTTTTCGTCTTCCCACATTGGAAGAAGAAGATGTCTTGAGCCACACATCAAATACACACAAACTAATGAAAACTGATTAACAACAACAACAACAACAGAAAAGCTGATGCACACTTTTTGTGATATCAAACCCGCACAGAAACATCCTCACAAAATCAGCATGGGGGTCTTCAGGCCCTAGGTTGGACCCCCCAGGTAGTGCCAGCATCAGGATAGTTGTAGAGCTTTTCCAAGGTGATTCCAATGTCCACTGCTCTGAGGCAGTGATTGGAGCTGGCTCATCTCTCCCATGCCCATGTCCACACCCAGGGAGCTAACTGGAAAAGAGGAAGTGGTGGGAAGACAGCTTCTTCTTAGGTTTGCAGTCAGGAACTTAACAGCACATGTCATTTGCATTCACATCCACTGGTCTGCCCTCGGTCACATGGGGCCATCTCCGGCTGCAAAGAAGCTGGAAAATGTAGTCTCTGGTTAGGCGGATGTGTTAGCTTAACTGTGTGAATAGCTAAACTTCTGGAGGTTCACATCCTAGGAAGGAAGATGAGGAGGGTGGATGGCGGTGGTCTCTCCAGTCTGGAGGGGTATGGGAAGGATGGTGGGGATGAGAGGAGATGAGAGGGACCGCTTCATTTTTGTTTGGCCAAATCCTTCATAAATGCCTGTAAAACATGGCTATGCTCTATGCCACAGTTGGTGGCTTTTCACTCACTCAGACTGAATGCCTGCTGGAAGTCAAACACCAAGCAAGGTGCTGGGGCTGAAGCTGACACCCTCGGAGAGGTGCTGCCGTTGCTCAGGGGAAGCCAGGTCTCGGAGCCGCTGGTGGCTGGTGCTTCCTGAGCTGTGGGATATGGGAGTCCTGCCCTGCCTGCCTTCTGGTTGGAGCAGCTCCCTGGTTTTCTCCTCTGTGAACTGGGGGTGACACTTTGGCCTTCTTCTCAGGGTTGTGCATGGTGCAAGAAGAAACCATCGTTATGCTTCCTTTAAACCTGTGTTGTGAATTGTCTCTTTTCCCATGCCTGGATAAAATCTCAGCTCTGAGGAGTCCCATAACCTTTCTGGTCACTTTCAGAAATAAAAATCCTCCAGGCACTATTAGTGACAGAGAACAGTCTGCTGTTTAGCTCTGTACGCAATTCAAATATTAGTGAAATAAGCACAATCTGGAACTTCATCTGCGGGTAAGGCTCCTTCTCACCTCCAGCATGGGGCTATCCCAGGCTGCGACACCTACGGGGGTGGGGTTGGGGCAGGAGAACGTTCTTAGTTGAACAGTATAGAGACCATTCATCATGGTGCTCCTGGGGTCCCCTCGCTGGCTCTCACTTGGTGATGGCAGGCTTTTCCTAGATTTTTGGGACCTGGCCTTAGCTGTCTTGGTCAGACGGGGTCATGGCTGTCCTCTAGCCAGTGACATGAGGGTCTCTTCAGTCCACAAGCAGCCTGTGGTCCATACCTCGCCTGTGGTCACATTCCGAGTCATCTGGAGCAACATTTAATGGCTGCAGGAGGCTCTCCCTCTGTGCAGCTTTTGCCATTCAGGGCTGCCCTGTCCTCCTTCCCTCTGTTGCCTCACCTGATCTCAGTTTTCCTCTTGCCTTCCAAGTCCTCTGAGTGGCCCCGTGAAACTCCCTCCCTTAGCTCAAGAGCAGTCACAGCAGCCCCTTCCCAGGTGGTGGGTTTGTAAGAGTGGCTTTCAGACCTGAGCCTGGCAAGGCCTGCCTATGCGGCCAGCACCCACTGAGTACAGAGAGAGTGGCCACACCTGCTATTCATTGTCAGCTTTTGAGGTCACAGTTGACACAGACACGGAAGACTCCTATTGTAACATCCCATTCCAGTGTGCTGGGATGCGGTTCTTCTCTTTCTCTTAAGGACCTACACGCGGAGCAAATTTCCCCAGGGTCCCTAAGGGGGTTGTCCCTTTGCCCTCTGGGGCAGGGATCTTTGGTGGCCCATTAGGGCTATGGATTTGTGGACCCGGGGAGCAGGCAGTGCTGCTGATGTGCTCAGAAAGAGAAGAAGAGGATCAATAGAGTCTGCCAAGTACCCGAGGGGTGTCTGTGCACCCCAAAGATGAGCTAGGGTCAGTGTGGGGAGCAGGGGACCCCGAACACCTCAGCCTCAGAGGCCCAGCCCTCTGCTCTGGGCACTGTCACACTTCACCAGAAGAGGGAGTCCGAAGTTCACAGATATCCCAAGAGACAGCTGGAGAAGAGGGAGAGGGACTGTCTTCAGTTTGCAGATGTGATTTCCCTGCTTCTAAGCAGCAGAAAGGCTCTAACTGAAGCCTGATGTACTCTCTGCGTCTGTCTGTATATAATATAATGTATGGTATAATGTATTGTTATATACATATATTCTCTATGTAAATTTGGAATACTATAACCAATATCCACATGCACATTACTCAGACTTGGCTGTTAACATTTTGCCCTAATGACTTCTAAGGCTTAGAATAAAATGAAAAACAATAAATTTATTCTCCTCCCTCATCCACCTTCACTCCCATCTTACGTGTCAGCAAACTTTTTCAGTAACTGATCAGTTAGTAAATATTTCAAACCTTACTAGCCACATCTGGTGTCTGTGTCCTCCCCACCACCACCTTCAAATCCTCCTCTTCCTTCATTTTCATCTTCTTCCAACCATTTAAAAATGTACAATCTATTGTATATTCGGTAGGGTATTGATATCCAGGATCTATAAGGAATTCCTCCAACTCAAAAATAACAACCAAAAATTGAATTAAAAAAAACATGAGTAAAACTCCTGAATAGACATTTCTCCAAAGAAATGACCATTAGGCAGAAGAAAAGATGCTGAACCTCAGTGAAAAACCACTTCACACTGACTGGGGCAGCTATTACTAAAACAAAGCAAAAGAGGAAATGACAAACCATGGCAAAGATGCTGGTGGGAACGAAAAATGGTGCAGCTACTCTGAGAAATAGTATGGTGGTTCCTCGAAAGTTAAAAACAGAATTCCCATATGACCCAGCAATTCCATTTCTCAGTATATGGGGTCTGACAATTAAGTTTGCAAACTTGCCACCATGCACTTACGTTGGCAACACTGTACAAAAACTTTAGTAAGGTTCACAACCTTGGGGTATCAGTGTCTCCCGGCTGGGTTCAAGTGCATGTGGGGTGGTGTCTTGCCGAGGGGCATTCATAATTGTTGTTGCATGTTTTTGTGTGTCCTTTGAGGAATGTCTGAGCTTGAATTAGAGCAATGAACACACAGGACATTTGTTGTTAAACTTGGAAGTGAAATCAGGAACACATGAGTCCAAGTTGGTGGAGATAATGCCATGAAGGAAATGGCAGAGTACAAATGGATTAAACATTTTTCTGAGATAAAGCATCACCGGTGAGGAGAGGTCAAAGTGTCCAGTAATGAGCGGAGCTGATGAAAACATTGCAAAACTCCATCAAGGTGTGCATCAAAGTTGTCAGCTGAGCGTGAAAAGCACAGCAGACCAGGTAAAGGTAGACAGAGAAACAGGAAAATCTTAACTGAAAAATCATGGCATGAGAAAGATGTGGTTCTTGCATCATGACAAACCCCAACTCACACGGCACTGTCTGTGAGGGAGATTTTAGCCAGAAAATGAACAACTATCTTGGCACATCTTCCCCCCTCACCTGATCCGGTTCCCAGTGACTTTTTTCTTTACCCAAAGGTAAAGGAATTATTGAAAGGGGGACATTTTGGTGACCTTCAGGACATCAAGGATAATACACATATGACTATAGCTCTGATGGCCATTCCAGAACAAGAGTTCCAATACTGCTTTGAAAGGTGGACCAGGCACTGGCCTCACTGCACAGCCTCCCTTGGGGAGGTGACCGCAGTGACACTTGGCAATCAGCTATACAGCACTTTTTTCTAGGATGAGTTCAAGCCCTTTATTACCAGACCTGTATACCCAAAGGAATTGAGAGCAAGGACTTGAATATGGATTTGTATATCTGTGTTCATAGCAGCATCACTCAGCCAAAAGATGAAGCAACGCAAATGTCCCTTGATAGAGGAATGTATGAACAAAATGCAATATATCCATACTATGGAATAGTATTCAACTCTAAAAGAAAGGAAATTCTGATCCATCCTACAACATGAATGAAACCTGAAGACATTATACGAGGTGAAATAAGCTGGACTCAAAAGGACAGACATTGTTTAATTCCACCTGTATGAAGTACCTCATTCATAGAGACAGAACGTGGCATAGTGGTTACCAGGGGCTGGGATGGGAGCGGGAGGGAATGGGAGTTGGTGTTAATTGGATGCAAAGCTTCAGTTGGTGAAGATAAAAAGCTTTCTGGAGATGGATGGCAGTGATGTTTGCACAACAATGTATTCAATACCATTGAACTGTACACTTTAAAATAGTTAAAATGATAAATTGTATGCTATGTATATTTTACCACAATAAAGACATAAAACCATTCTTATCAGCAGGCTGTTCAAAAACAGGTTTCGGGCTGGACTTAGCTCAAGGGTCAAAGTTTGCTGAACTGTAATATGCTATTATTAGTTTCATTATTTTTGAATACAGTAAATCAGTATCGAGTGTTCTTATTGTATGTTATAGACAATGCTTTTTAGGCTTTAATTACAAGTTTATCCCAGTCTTTGCTCACCATTGCTCCTTGCATTTCACTTCTTCCTTCCAAGTCCCATTTTCTTTGTTCTCAAGCACATCCTTTAGTGATTCTTTCGTTGATGGCCTCAAGAAACAAATTCAGTTTTTCTGTTCAAAAATGTCTTTATTTTATCCTCATGGCTATTTTACCTTATTATTAGTTTAATCATCACTATTAAACGATCATTTATCTGATTGAAGAATGATAGGTTAGGTTGGGCACAGTGGCTCACACCTGTAATCCCTGTACTTGGGGAGGCTGAGACGGGGGGAATCACTTGAGATCAGCATTTTGGAGATCAGCCTGGGCAACACAGTGAGATCCAGTCTCTTAAAAAAAAAAAAAAAAAAAAAAAAGGGAAAAATTACCTAGTTGTGGTGGCACGTGCTTGTAGTCCCTGCTACTTGAGAGGCTGAGACAGGAGGATTGCTTGAGCCCAGGAGTTCAAGGCTGCAGTGGGCTATGATTATGGCACTTGCATTCCAGCCTGGGCAACAGAGCGAGACTATGTCTCTTAAAACAAACAACAAACAAAGTGAGAGACTGAGAGAAGTCCTGTTGCCTTTGCTTTATAGGTTTTTTTCTCTTTTTCTCAGCCCCTAAGAACTGGTCCTTGGGAGAGTTCTGCAGCGTCCCTGCAGGTGTCCAGGTGCGCCTGTTTGGAGGTTTATCCTGCTCTGGATGGAGCTTCCTCGACCTGAGGGCTCAAGTCTTGTTTCCCTTCTCAGAATTCTTACCCATTATCTCTTTGGATGGGGCTTCCTTCCTTGCTCTCTTTTCTCTCTTCTGTGGGTAGCTCCTATGAGATGTATGTTATACTTTAGGGAGAAGCCCCTCCATTCTTCTGAGTCCCCTTTTCCTGTCCTGGGCAGCCTTTCTGGTATTGAAATCTTAGGTCTGGTCCTCCCAGCCTTCTGGCTCCAGGCCATCTCTTCTCTCTCTATCACACACACACAAAATCCCAAGATCCCACACAATCCCAAATCCCAAGTTATGTAAACTTTTGCCGATTTGAAAAAGCTTCCCAAACATGTAGCCATCACTAATCCCCTCTCCAGGAGGCTTACAGCCAGAAAGGAGGTGGACCACTCTGACCCAAATGAGAAATTACATAAACAGAACCTTATCAAAACTTTCCATACCATACCACTCGTTTCTTATTAGTTTCCCACCTTTTGCTTTCCCCTTAAAGTCTTACTCCCTTTCTTATCTTACCATTTATAAACGCTTAACTCAGCTGTTTAGAGAGCCAGGTTGTAGCACTCTCATGTATGCAAATAAATTTGATCTTTTCTCCTATTAATCTGTCTTCTGTCAGTTAATTCGAAAGTCTCCAAGCACAGAGTAAAGTTGGTAGAGGGAAACGTTTGTTCTTTTTCTTCTGAACATATCCATCTACCCATCCGTGCATCCTGCCGAGTTTTATGGAGGGTCCACTAGGCATTTGATATGCTGTCATGAGTAAAATTGGGCCTCACTCTCAAGAAAATTCATAGTTTAGACAGGTGCATACTTTAAACTAGGGACCACAATATTCTATACTAGGAGAAGGCGCACAGCATGGCAGCTGAAAGCACACACTCTGGCATCACACGGCCTCAGGTCAGATCCAAGCTCTACTGACTTTCCCAACTGAGTGCCCGTGACTATTTCACCAACGCTCTCCAAACCCCAGTTGTCTCATTCATAAACTTGGGATCAGGACAACACAGCCTCTTTGTGGTAGGGGTGTGTGAAGATTATCACTAAGGCATGCAAATAGATCAGACCAATGCCTGGGCCCTGGTGAATGCTTGGTGAATATTTGCCACCAGGTGGTAAAGGAAACAAAACGAGCCTAAGAAAGTCTCTGTGTATGTGTGTGTTGTGCTAGCATGTAGCAGAAAAGGCCAGACACATAAGAAAATATTCTCAGAATACTTACCTTTTGTAAAATGCAAAATAACAGGTTGACATGTTACCAGACAAAGAAGGTCCGGCCTCCTGTCCCCGTCAGCCAGTATGTCGACTAAACTTGATTTATCAGAAGGCCAGGCGTGAGAGTAGCCTCTCCAAGACTGTTCTGTTCTTCCATTTCCAAAATCACAGTTTTATATATAATGGTTCACAGCCAAGACCATAATAACTCTTATTTTAAATAATAAACAGCACGACCCAGTGACAATCTATTACAATATTTCTAATTCAAAAGTTAATTTCCTAAACTATTCAAGATGGGCATCTTTAGGGTGGGAGCTAAATTTACAAAACAATAAGAAGGAGAAGACAGGAGGTAAAGGTCACTTAGTACCTAAACCGACCAGCGCAGCTGTATCATGTCTGCTCTAGCCCGACAGACTCCACCTTATTCTCACTGTATGGGCTTTTAGACACGTTATCCATATGAAATGAGAAGGCACAGGATGAAGAAAGCAACCGCTTCTACAGGAAGCTGAAGTAAAATATCTTTTGGGATCCAGTCACAGGACACCTAGGAATCAGTGTCCAGGGACCAGGAAAGAGCAGAGTATATTCTGGCCAGCAGGGAATATGGCTGCCTGTTTGGGAGAACAAGCTCGTATTTGTTGCTGGTGATCTTAGCAGCTGGCTCATCCCTTGTTAAGATAAAAATCCGATTACACAGCAAATGCCCCAATATATCTATCACCTTACACGTGGAGGCTATTTTGTGAGTGGGTGGACCTGTCATTATTTCTCTTTTACATCTCTAGAATTCTTGTGGGAACAGGATGAAAAGTCAGTGACTTCACAGCAATCAGTGGTCTGAATTTTTATGTCTTAAAAAAAAATAATCCCTGCTGGTAGTTTGGACAGTTGTGTCCCTTCCAAATCTCACGTTGAAATTTTCATGTATGTGTTTATTTTTATTTCAATATATTTAGGGGGTACAAGTGCAGTTTGGTTATAGGGATGTATATTGTATTGCAGTGAGATCTGAGGTTTTGTGTGTCCATCACCCACGTAGCGTACGTTGTACCAATAGTTAGTCCCTCAGACTCCCTCCCACCCTCCCAACTTGGAGTCTCCAATGTCTGTTATTTCACTATGTAGGACCCACAGCTTAGCGCCCACTTAGAAGTGAGAACACAAGGTATTTGTTCTTCCTTTCCTAGTTATTTCATTTGGGATAATGACTTCCAGCTCCATCCAACTTGCTGCAAAAGACATTTTGCCATTCTTTTAGGTCTGAACAGTATTGTATGGTACCATGTTGAAATCCCATCTCCAGTGTTGGTTGGGGTGTCTGGGTCACAGGCTTGGATCTTTCACGAACGGTGTGGTGCCAGCCTCACAGAAGGGAGTTCTCATTCTTAGTTCCTGGGAGAGCTGGTGGTTCAAAAGAGTCTGCCCCCCCATCCTCTTGCTCCCTCTCTCAGCAGGTGACCTCTGTACATGTCAGCTCCCCTTTCCCTTGTGCTGTGAGTGGAAGTAGCCTGAGGCCCTCACCAGAAGCTGGTGCTGGTGCCATGCTCTTTGCACAGCCTGCAGAACCACAGGCCAAGTAAATCTCTTTAATTAATAGGTCTAGCCTGTGGGTCGTGACCCCTTTGTAACAATGAAAATACATCGTGGCATTAGGAAGGTTGAGAACCACTACTTTAGAGCAACACTACATGGGTTAGGCATGACGGCTCACACCTATAATCCTAGCACTCTGGGAAGCTGAGCCAGGTGGATTGCTTTAGCTCAGAAATTTGTGACCAGCTGAGCAAGAGCAAGACCCCCATCTCTACTAAAAATAGAAAAAAAAATAGCTGAGTGTTGTGGTGAGCGCCTATAGTCCCAGCTGCTTAGAAGGCTGAGGCAGGAGGACTGTTTGAGCCCAGGAGTTTGAGGTTGCTGTGAGCTATGACACGACCAAGGATGACAGAGTGAGACTCGGTCTCAAAAAAAAAAAAGAAAGAAAGAAACAAACAAACAAACAAGCAACACTAAATGGCTAGGGAGGGCCTTAAGTCCAATGACTGGGATCGTTAGAAGGGGAGAAGGCGCAGACACACACAGGGGGAGGAAGGCACATGAAGATGGAGGCAGAGATTGGAACGAGGCAGCCACTAGCCGAGGAACACGATGGTTGTCGGGAACTACCAGGAGCAGCCGGAGGCAAGGAAGGGGCATCTTCCAGAGCCTGCAGACAGAGCATGGCCCTGCTGAGACCTTGATTTCAGGTTCCTAGCCCCAGGACTGTGAGAGGTAAATTTCTGTTTATTACTAGGTTTTCAGCTACTTCGTTTTTGCTAGGAATCTTGCACAGTCTGCTTGTACCATAGTTTGATTGTCTCCTGTAGATGAAGAGTACGTTGTTTGCAATTTTTCATGAAAACAAATGATGTGATAAAGAACATCCCTGCATGCTCATCTGTGCACACCTACATGTATATCCCGGGACAAAAATGAAAAAGACTAATTCACCGGGTTAGAGTGTACATGCAGTAAGACCCATCCACCAGACTAAATTGCCTTTTTTGTTTTTTTGAGACAGAGTCTAAAGCTGTTGCCCTGGGGAGAGTGCCGTGGCATCACTGCTCACAGCAACCTCAAACTTGTGGGCTTAAGCAATTCTCTTGCCTCAGCCCCCCCTGGTGACTACAGGCACCCACCACAACGCCTGGCTATTTTGTTGTTTTTGTTGCAGTTGTCATTGTTGTTTTAGCTGGCCCAGGCTGGGTTTGAACCCCCAGCCTTGGTAGATGTGGCTGGTGCCCTACCCACTGAGCTACGGGGCCCTAAATTGCCTTTTTAAATGTCTATACTAATTTAGATTTCTCCTAACTGCATTGTGAGGGTGATCATTTCCTTAGTCCTTGTTAGGACTGTTATGAATGGTTTCACAATGTCAGTGCTGGTGTTTATTGCAGAGGTGAGACCACCTGGAGTTAAGTACATTCTTCCAGAGGCCCTGAATGCCAGGAGTATGGTCCTCTGGGAGGACAGGGGCAGTGAGGGTGACCGTATAGATCACCAGGCATGTGCCTCCCTGCCTGTTCTCTGGGACATCTCAGGCTTTAATGGCTCAGCCTCCGTGGGGCTTTTGGTATTTATTTGGTGCCACCAACATCACCGATCCAGGTGCTAATAAATCTTCACAGAGAGTCAGAGAATCTTTATTGTGACACCAGTTATCCTGCACTTCCCATCAGTTTGATATGCGACTTGCCTCCTTAAGGGATTGTGAAGTCAGGGGACGGAGAACTATACAATTCTCTGTATCCCTGGGGATAGAAGAGCCTGTTCCTGGAGGGGACAGAAATGGGGAGCTGTTTCAGCCTCCTTGCTGGGGTTCTGCCCTGCGACTGCTGGTGCCCCCATGTCTTTTCCAGTAATGCTGCCTTCTGTCTCTGGAAATGTAAATATGACATCCCACTCCCCTATCAAACCAGGCCTTGGGTCGTCGGCTACCAGGGCAGGTCAGCCTGACCCCAGAAAATGACTCAGATGCCTCAGGCCCGGCCCAGCTCCTCATTGTGGGGAGTCTCCCCCTGGAGAAGCCGCTCTGGCTCAGGGGTTGTTGAAATAGAGGAGGCAGGTTCTGCTGATGACTGCTTAAAATTCGCGTTGCCATGGCAGCGTGGCATTAGGCCACCGGTGATCCTGCTGCACAAAGCTTTGATCTTAGGGAAGGCAGGGTTTCTTTTGCTCTTTAGCTGCTTTTAAGGGGACACTGCCTTGGGACCAAGCTTGGGCTTTGCTCCAGGGCTTGGGGATTGTCCTAGAAGCAGAGAGCTGGGGACAGCAAGACAGACAACGAGGCCCTCAGAAGTGGGCTAAGCCTTGAGACTGTGATGCTAGTCTGAGGGAGTTGGCTCGAAACCCTAAGGGCAAGAGATCTGGGTCTGAAGAGAGAGCAGGAAGAAGGAAGGGTAGTGAGGGGATGCGTATGCATTGCTTGACTTCAGAGAAACGTGCAAATGAGCTGGTTTGTGTGTGTTTTTAGGAGCAGAGCTAAGGAAGAGGGTGGCTGACAAATGGAGGTGGGCTAGCTCAGCCAGTCTCAGCACTGCTAATCATTCACACATTCCTTCAATACCCATCTATGGAGGGCATACTATGTGGTTGGTGTCGAGGATGCAAGTGGCTCACGTGGCTTTTCTGAGCTGTCAAGGTCTTAAAGCAGGCACTAAAACAGTGTAAAGCAGAATGTGATCAATTGCCTAGAGACTGCACCATTTCAGAGGGAGAGAATCACCTTACTGGTGCAATTGGGGTATTCACAGATGGGGTTGAACCTTAAATGATAGGGAGAGGAAAGAGAAGCGTCTAGTTGAAGATGGGGGGAGAATAGCAGTGTGATGAGTGTGTGTGTGTGTGTGGGGGAGTGTGCAAGTCTCAGTCTCAGCACAGAAATTCAGTTTATTAAAAGGATTGGAGGAGATAGTGTTGTAAAGTTAGGTTGATCCAGAGCCCAGTTGAGGCATTTAGACTTAATCCCAAGGCACTAGGGAGCCATGGGAGGATTTTGAGCCTGACAGTGCCGGATCAGGGCTGCATTCTAGAGAAATGAGTCTGGGGGCAGGTGTGTGATAGACAGAGACACAAAGTGACTGTAAGTTTTTGAAATCTCAGGGGCTGTGTTAGGGTGACATGACAGTTCTGGGTTGAGAGAGGAAAGAACAGTCAGCAGGGGACGAACAGGATCATGACACGATCTGCAGGGAAAGGATAGATGAAGTTCACAGTGTGTCAGAGAAGGGGTTGCTACTCCATGGGACAAGGAAAGTGGGAGAAGGAAGTGGTTTAGGGTGAAATCGCTGAATTGACCTCAGGAGAGAAGATGGGATTGGAGATATAGCCTTTGGGGGAATCCTTGTAGATATAATAAAAATACAGACCTTCAGGAATAGAAGAGGGTGTTTATTCAAGGAAAGGGTAGACGGAGAGAAGGGATCTGGAGGAAGAGCTGGGCTTTGGAAGATGCCAGTGAGGACGACCATGATGAGGAGGGAGCGCACCTGGTGGAAGCACTTGGAGACGGTTCAAGCAGTATTTGGCATGTGCTAGGCACCTGCTGTATACATTGTCACTTCTGGCACAGAATTCAGGGGACTGAAGACTTGAGAAACAGCCACTCATTTCTGGAAGCCAAATTCAAGAATTAAGGAATAAATGGAATAGACATAAGAAATTTGGCAATGAAGAGGATCATTGAAGATGCTAAGGCAGTGTTTCTCTACTTTCCTAATGCCACGGCCCTTTAATACAGTTCCTGTGGGTTGCAACCCACAGGTTAAGAACGGTGGTGCTAAGGAGAGATGTTAGCAGGTCAAAGGAAGATTTTTTGGTGGTTTTGTTCTCTTTATTGTCTTAAGATGGGTAAATTATATGACCTCCCCACCAAAAGAATAAAAAACACGTCTACAGAAGACTCACACGTGCACGCTCATAGCAGCATGATTGATAACAGCTGAAAAGTGGAGACAATGTACATGTCCATCAGTGGATAAACTTAATCACCTCGTTAAAGGCCCAGCCTCCAAATACAGTCACATTCTAAGATACTAGGAGTTAGGCCTGCAACATATGGCACAATTCAGCCTATAACACTTCCCCACATGACAGATGAGGAAACCGAAGCTTAGTGAAATAAAGAAACTTGCCCAAGGTCATGGCCCAACTCTGAAGCCCATGTTCATGCCTTGACATGACATGAATGGAGCCATCTTCTGTGCTGACCTCTCTGTGCCTGCCCTTTTGGATATTCTGTTTTGTGCCTGTTCGAGTCTCTTGCCCAATTTTCTTGCTGGTTGTTTGCCTTTCTCTTGCTGATTTGATGTTCGTCAGTTATATATGTTGCAAATATTTTCTCCTGCTCTGTTTCCTTGTCTTAACATTATCTTTTGAAAACCAAAAGTTCTTTTTATATAATCCATATAATGTAATTTGTAAGTCTTTCCTATTATGTTTATTTTAAATTTCTTGTATTTTTATTGATGTATTATAATTTATATATTTTGGGGATCTATGTGATATTTTGATACATGTTTACAATGTACAATGATCAAGTCAGGGTAATTGGGACATCTATCTCCCCAAACATCCATCCTTTCTTCCTGTTGGGTTATTTTATGTGTATATATATATATATATATATATATATATATATATATATTTTTTTTTTTTTTTTTTTTTTTTTTTTTGGCAGGGTCCAGGTTTGAACTTACCACCTCCGGTATATGGGGCTGGTGCCCTAGTTCTTTGAGCCACAGGTGCTGCCCTACAATTTTGTTCTTTTTATTTAGGATTGCTTTAGCTACCTGGGGTCTTTTTTGTCTTTTCATGTGAATTTTAGAATGTTATTTCTACTTCTGTAAGGAATAACATTGGTCTTTTAATAGGGATTGCATCAAATTTATAGATCCCTCTGGATAATAGACATTTTAACAATATTTATTCTTCTAATCCATGATTATGGGTTACTGTGCTTCTTTTGTGTGTCCTCTTCAATTTCTTTCAGGTTTTTTTGGTTGTTGTTGTTGAGACAGAGTCCCACTCTATGCCCTGAGCAGAGTGCAATGGTGTCAAGCTCACTGCAACCTCAGGCTCTGGTTGTGGACATCCTGCTGCCTCAGCCTCCGGAAGCCACTGGGATTACAGGTGCTTGCCACCTCATTAGTTTTTTTTTTTTTTTTTTAAAGGTTTTTGTTTAGAGACATGGTCTTGCTCTGCCATCCAGGCTGGAGTGCAGTGGAACAATCATAGCTCACTGCAACCTGAAGCTTCTGAGTTCAAATGATCCTCCTGTTTTAGCTTCTCAAGTAACCGGAACTATAGTCACTTTTAAGAAAGGTTTTTGTACAGATAGGGTCTTGCTGTATTGCCCAGGCTAGTCTTGAACTCCTGGCCTGAAGTGATCTGCTTACCTCAGCCTTCCAAAGTGCTGGGATTATAGACATGAGCCACTGCACCTGGCCACTTTCCTTAGTGTTTTATAGGTTTCCTTGCAGGCATAATTCACTTCTTGGTTAAATGTATTCTTACCAGGCGTATATTTTTTGTAGCTATTATAAATAGAAGAATGGGTTTCTGCTAGCTTTGACTGTTTTCAGTCAGTCAGAGCTAGTTTCAACCAGTTACAATAGGCTTCAGCAGGTTTTTATTGGTTCAAGCTGATTTCAGTAGGTCTAGACAGGTTCAACCAGCTAGAGCCTGTTTCGGCTGGTTTCAACAGGTTTCAGCCAGTTTGCACTGGTCTTAGCTGGTTTCAGTTAGTTGCAGACAATTTCACCTGGTTTCAAGTGATTTTGGCCACTTGGGACCAGTTTCAACTGGTTTTAGCAGGTTCCACCCACTCTGGACCGGTTTCAATAGGTCACAGCTGGTTTGGTCTAGTCTCGGCAGATTTGGTTCTGTTTCAGCTGGTTTCAGCCAGATTGGGTAGCTTTGGTCTAGTTTCAGCTGGCTTGGGCTGATTTGTTACAGTTTTGGCTGGTTTCAGCTGGTTTGGTCTGGTTTTAGCTGATTTGAACTAGTTTCAGCCAGTTCGGTCTGGTTTGAACCAGTTTGGATTTTAGCTGGTTCGACATGACTTCAGACATTTTTAGTTGAAATGCCATGTTATTTACTAAAGCAAAAATGCTAATGCTTTAAGTTATCGAACATGGAGAATGATTAAGTGAATCATGGTGCTTGAGTAATGTAGCCATTGAAATTATTTTTGTAAATGACATTTAATGATGAAAGAAAATGCTATACTGTGATAGATGAAATTAGCAGAATACAGAAAAATGCAATTAAAAGCCAATTTGTGAAAGGTAATTCTTTTAGTGGCTTATCTGAAGAGTATGCCTTATTTTCCTTGTTAAATCTTTTATTGCAAATTGTCAGTCATGGTTTTAATTTGGCTCACGGTCGTATTTCTTCAGCTCAGTGTTTAATAAAATAAAAAATTTATTTCCAACATTTTAAAAAATTGAAAATTTTTTTCATATAAGTTCTAATTCTCAGGTCTCTTGAATATTGGAAGATCTGGCAACAATGTCCCCACATGGTAACTCCTGATTGAAGCTGAGTAGTGACTTCTTTGACGGGATATGTGCCCTCAACTTACTGTTTTCTTACATGATGCCTCATTTACATCATCCAGCTTATCCCTGTAGGCTTATATGATGCCTGGTTAAACACCAAATTCAATCCTTGGGTCATATCAGGGCATAAGTGAGCTCTTTCCCTCCACCATCTGGCCTTCACTCTTTGCCATCATCTTATGGAATTTGTCTCTGTGACTACTATAGGAAGTTGTTGAGGTTCTCTATAACCTACAGGATAATGTTTTTCTTTTTCTCAGAGCCCCAAATACCTCTGCAGCTTCTGTCATGATCTTTTTAATCCCATGGACTCAATGAATCATGTGGCCAATCAGAGCCAAATCTTCCATTAAGTACTATGGGTCACAGCCATACATGTGGTATATATAGAGAGAAAAGAATGGAAGGAGATGCATTAAAACATCAACAGCAGTATCTTGGGTGGGTTTTCCAAAAGTAGATCCTGAGATGAGAATCCATCTGCTAGTGATTTATTGAGCTGCTTACACGTGAAACCAGTCAGGAGGTGGGGGAATCAGGACATGGAAAAGGAGAAGCCAAGTGATGGGGAGGCTCTCAGTACTACAAAGAGAGTAGACCCTATCTCCTCTCACAGGGGTTTGCCTCATAGAGTTTTGTACTCCTCTTATAATCTGCCAACCTCTTCCACCTGAGCCTTCAAAGAGAGTCCCAGGTGCTGGAGGTTAGAAGCCTCTTACCCAGTTTAATACCTTCTTTTTTCACACTTGTCATGAACACTTTCCCATGCCACTAGATATTCATCTTGACATCATTTTTAATGAGATTGTATTCAATTATAGAGATACAGCATTGTTTATTTAACTAATTCCATTTCATTGGCCATTTTGGATATATATATATTTTTTTTAATTTTACTTTTACAGTCACTCCTTACTAGAAGTTTCTAGGGGTAGAATTGCTTGGTCAAATGGGAAAAATATTTGCAAGGCTCTTGATAGCTTTTGGGCATTGCCTTCCAGGAGAATGCTCTCAGCAGAATGTGAGAGTTCTAGTTTCACCTCTGTAATTCTCTGTGTATTACAATGCAGGAAGCACCTTGTCTTTAACCCAATTGCTACGGTTTTTGTCTAAATCATGGCCCTCTCTGGCAGAGCCTACCTCTTACTTACTGGACTCCCTGCCTTCAACCCTCCCAACCCATTCTCCACGTTACCTCTAGCATAAGTTTTTATAAACACAGGCCTAAGCCTCCTAATATCCTGTCTAAGATCCTTCTGTGGCTCCACACTGACTGCCCTTCCTGTATCTCTCCTATAGCTTCTCTGCTACTTGGGTGACACAGACTACTTATATTTCCTAACCCCATCATATTGCTTCCTAATTCCAGAATTTTCTCATGCTCTTCATCCATCTTGCCTGCCTTGCAAAATACTCATTTTTTCAAGACTCTTTTCAAGCATTACCTCCTCTAGGAAGATTTTCTGTACCCTTCCTCCCTTTGTCCCCAGCGTCTTACCTGGCCTCCCTACATTTCCTTTTGTCCTACCTGGCCTCCCTACATTTCCTTTTGTGCCCAACTCTGCAGGTCTACTTAGTCAAGGTCAAGTCTCATTCTCCAATTAACTGACATTTTAAAAATGTGCCTTAGGTCCTTAAGGTAGGAACTAAGGGGGAGGATAGATATCCAGTTATGTGTTACTGTAACAATCCAGGCAAGAAGATGCTGTAGATGGGATGGGAGAAGAGGGGTCAAGTCTGAACATAAAAAAGAGATGAAACCAAAGGGCTTGGTGGCCAAGTTGAGAGGGGTAAGAGTGGGTGAATGCAAGACCACAGGATGGTGCCAGTGTCTGCCTTGCTGATTGCTGGGCTGCACACTTGTTTTCCACCTGGTGTTTTTTGCATGGCTTTGTCTTCCCATCAAATCATCAACACCCCACAGCACCAACCATAGTGCCAAGTACTAAATAAGTCCTCAGTAATCCCCCATGGCTCATATGTTGTGGCTTCAAATTTAACTTACAGTTAAGTAACCATTCTGGGTCAAGTACCATGTGGACTCGTTGACCTACACAATCTTATGTTGTGCCAGCATTACTAACTTGTAAGATAAGTGCAATAAGTTCATATATGTAGTTAATATGGAGCTCCAGGAAGGTCTAGAAGTCTTATAGAATATTTTAGTGGTGCAATGGTACCTTTCCTACTCATATTTACAGGACAGGGGTGTTCAAACTTTTTGACTGTCGACCCCAGTAAGAAATACATTTTACATAGTAGAGTTGACACGGTTGGTGCTCTCCATGGGTGTCTCCTTGGTCTACCGCGAGGTCACCATAGACAGATCTTCTGCACCCTGATGAATGATGAATGTCCTCTCTGCCTGAAGGCATTTTCTGGCCACAGGTGAGTATTTGGTCTATACATGGGTCATTACAAAAGTTTTGAGATACACAAAAAAATCAAGAAATGTAAAATTCCCTAGCACTCTGAGAGGCTGAGACAGATGGATTGCTTGAGTTCAGGAGTTCAAGACTAGCCTGAGCAAGAGCAAGACCCCATCTCTACTAAAAATAGGAAAAACTAGCTAAGCAAAGTGGTGGTGCCTATAGTCCTAGCTACTCAGGAGCCTGAGGCAAAAAGATTGCTCAAGCCCAATAATTTAAGGTTACTGTGAACTATGACACCATGGCACTCTACACAGGTTGACAGAATGAGACTCTGTCTCAATAAGGAAAAAAAAAAAGAAAAGAAACTTAAAATCTGCACAGATGAAAACAAAGGAAGCCCTCCCAGCAACACTGATAAGCAAGTTGAAACTTACACAAGTGAATCAGAAAGGATGCTCTTGACTGTGTTTCTTGCAAGTGAAATGATGGATCATAACACACTTTGTCTCAAAACTTTCATAGTGACCCATGTATGAGCATCCTAAAAATATTAGGCACTCATGCCCAGATGTGACCCTGACCAAGGCAGGGTGGGTATTTGTGGACCTATTCTCAGCTTCCTCCTCTTTGGCAGGACAACTCTGGGGCACCATCTGCAAGGTCATCCAAGGGTCCTCAGAGGGACTGAGCTCCAGTGGCCCAAAGGAGTAGCCTAGTCATCAACACATGTTTTACTGACCTTCCTTCACTCCCTCACAGTGCTTTCTGGAATCACCTCCTCCCAAAATAAACTACTTAACCTGAAATCTTTGCCTCAGGGTCTCTTTGTGGGTGAGGGAGGCAGTGATGATATACAGTGACCCATGGCACGCACATCTGAGACAAGCTCCCACTGATACATCACATGCACTCTTCTTTTCTGCTGGACATGACCTGCTAAGCTGGTTTGATCATCCACTCATGAGGCTCAGCTTGTAGCTTGAAGATCATCCTCAAGGGTGGGCATATTAAGGAGAACTGAGTCTTGGCCACAAGTGCAATTTGGTAGTTGAACTTGTCTTTGGCAGACACCATGAGCAGCTGAGGTCAACTGGGAGGGATTCATGGACCCCTTCATTTCACTGAATATTGAACTGATGCTTCTCTTCAAGGGGCTGCTTCGCTGGTCTTTGCTGGCCATTTTGGCATGAAGCCCAGTGGAAACAATGTCCCCCTTTTCTCAGAATAGTCCTTTGGGTCACCTCAGAGAATACCAGCACTGGGAATGGAGGGTGGAGGGAGCAATTAGGAAGGGGGAGGAGAATAAGTGGATGTGGGTTTTCAAAGGTCAGGCAGAGTCTGATTAGTGAACTCTTACAGACTTATTCCAAGTGCCTTTCCTGGCTAGAAAAACAACAATGAAAGAAAGAAAGAAAGAAAGAAAAAATAAAGCCCAAACCCACAAGTGGGGTAGAAGTTGAAGAACACTTTAATTCATAAGGAGAAGGGCTTGAATAATTGATGCAGCCGCCATGCCAAAGATAATTTCAGTTCTCTCTCTATCTCACAAAGGCATTTAGCATTGATTGAGATCAAAGTATCAGGAACCCCTGCTGCTAGGCTGAAAGGCAAAACTCACAGCGGCCTTTCTCTGCTCTGATAATGTCGTCTTTATGTAGTTAATAAACTGCACACTTCAGTCAAACTATATCATTACAGAAGACTTAGGGAGCTAATAATTTAAAAGCAAAGAATTGCCTCTGTTCTTCACTTTGAACTAAACAACATTCTGTTGAAGGAGGAGGACATCAAAGTCTTGTCACTATTACCAGTGTGGATTGAGCAGAAGGCCGCACAGAGAGGGTACTTCAGTCATCAAGGGGGAAAAAAAAAAGAAAAAGAGAGAAAGAAAGAGAAAGATTAAAGATATTGGCTTATCAACCCAAAGGCAGTACCAGGTGTTTTATTATTATTTTTTTTCTACTATGCAAGCATCAGGTGGTTTGCTTAGCAATGAGTGTCCTTGTTAAATGAACATACATAAACCAGGTCAGACTGTTCACTTTTCACCTTGGCCCCATTCTGAACTTAATCTTAACTACCTCGATGTTCACCTTTGGTCTTCCCATCCCTACCGCCAGCCCTGGGCTCCCCCGGGTTCTGTTTTTGTGGCTTCCACAGCCTGTCTTTGTGAAGGGCAGGAAATCTCCATGTCCTCCCTCTCAATGCTGGCTGGCTCAGAGGTCCTCTGGCTGGCTGGGTGAGGAGGAGAGGCAACAAATTCAAGCGTCAATTCAACAAATTGAAACCCCATCCTACCAGTTTTAGAGGGCAATACTACATAAAGGCCTCCTCTTGGTGGCCTTCATGAGGAAGTGTTCTAAGGACAGATGTGCCAGCAATTGGGATTCTCATGCAAGTGATTTATTGAGGTAGGTTCTTGGGATAAAAACCTATAAGGAAGTGAGGGAAGTAGGGCAGACAAGAGGAAGAAGCCAGGCAGATATGTGGCTTACCTGAGGTGTGGTGAGCCTAGTCCCAAGGGTGTGCCATTTTATGAAGGGCACCATAGGATTAGTGCCTCCTTGAGATCATGAGGAGCTGGCCTTTGTATCCTACACCAGTCACCCCCATGGACTTAGGCTGCCTCTAGGGCAGTGGTTCTCAACCTTCCTAATGCTGCGACCCTATAACACAGTTCCTGTGGGTTGCAACCCACAGGTTGAGAATTGCTGATCTAGGGGATGGATTGATATTCCAGATGCTCCCCACTTAGGTGGCTACGTAACAGGCTAATGCAATTAATTCTTCAGGTAACATCTATGAGCCTTCTGTAGTCAACACACAGCAATGGAAAGACAGGTGTGTCCTCCTGGCCAAGGGGTTCTGTGCAGAGTAGTATGGAGGATAAGTACAATTATTTATCAGAAGACTTTAGAGCAGCAGTTCTCAACCTGTGGGTCGCAACCCACAGTAACTGTATTAAAGAGCCGTGGCATTAGGAAGGTTGAGAACCACTGCTTTAGAGGGATGTTCTTATTGTTTTATCCAGCAGTTTTGATTTTAGGTTTTTATCCTGAAAAATAGACCATGGAATCATAAGAAGTTGTGTTGTCATCATTGTCATCCGATCGCCATCATCCTTTGTTGAATGTGAACACTTCATATATACTGTCTCATTTAATTCTTTCAACCTTCCTGTGCAGTACTGCATATGTTTTGCGAGTTAATAAACTGTGGCTTAGAGAGGTTATTACCCTTGACTTTGAACCCATGGCTTGGGAGTGGCATGTTTCAGGGATGTTCACTGCAATGTTACTTATGGTAATGAAGGGAAATAATCCATTTCCCCAATACTGGGTACTGTATGGTAAATTACTACACCTTTATAAAATGGCAGTGTGTAGACAATAAAATGCTGTAATGATTCAGGAATGGGTCCACAATACATTGTTAAGTGGAAAAATTAGGCCATGAAGCTACATTATGCTGGTGTATGTGAGAGGATATGTGTATAGACAGTATTTTTAAAGCATTATGGAATATTGTTGTATCTGTTTCCTTTTACTGTTTTCTGAATCTCCTCCCTAACTCCACTCTCTCTTTGGTGCTTTTTGCCTCAGGGAAGGGAAATGAAATAGAAAGCAATGGGAGTGTAGGAGGAGAACAAAGCAGGGAGGTGTTGGGAGCAAAGTGGCTTGTTCCATGGGTCTGGGCATCCAGCCAGGATCAGATCCCCATACCCCCTTCCCCTCCCCTCCTCTGCCAAGAAGGGAGACTGAGCAGAAGAGACCAGAGTCCTATCTGAAGGGAACAAGGGCTCCTAACAGAAATCAAGCTGAACTCCAGGATAACACAGATGTTTCTTGCCCACCTGAAGTTGTGGACTGGGATTTAAGCCCACTCTTTGTGCATAGGAAAAGAGGAAAAGGACCTATCATTAACTTAGGATTCAGTGGGTATCCCTGAGAGATTTCAGTTGCCTTCTTGGTGTCTTCCTGTGTGTTCCATTTTTTTTTCTTTTTTGTAATAAAACAATTAATTTTGAAATTGGAGAAAAAGTGGTATTTATGGTATTTCTCCACCTTTTCCTCCAATAATGATGACAATGCTAGCTTGCGTTCCTTAAGGAAGCTTAATATGGCAAGATTGGACTGGCCATTTCATATCATCCCATTCATTCTTCAGACTAAGAGAAGTTAAGCAATTTACCTAAAGTGGCAGAGATGGAATAGTCCGGGTCTATCTGACTCTAAACCCTATGCTCTTTGTACCTCACCCTAGTGTCCATCAGGAAAACTTTTCCCACCAAACACAAAATGAGCTGAAGTGTCTGGGGAGGGAGTTAGAGATTACAAACAAGCACAGGGGCTGAGCAGAGTGAGCCTGGCCAGTGAGCAGAAGAGCCCATATAGAGACTGGCCAGGATGGGGCCTGCAGATGCACCTGATTGTCCAGGGAGAAAGAAAAACTGGCCATGATGGATTATAGTGGTGCCACAATGAAAAGATCATTTTTGAAAGAACTGAACTCTTGTTAGAAGACAAAGGTACACAAATTCCATCAACCTTGACCTACTCAGTATAATTTCTGAACTAAGCAGTATTTTTTTTAAGGTAAATTTTTCATGCAAGTTTGATGGTGAACCAGGGTACGGCTTGTTGAATTTTCACAAAGCGAACACACCCATGTAACCAGCATCTAGATCGAGAAATAGGTGCTCCAAGAAAACTGGATGCTCCCTCATGGTCTCAACAAATTACCCCTCCATAAAGGTAACAACTATTCTGACTTCTAACACTTTACATTAGTTTTGTCTGTTTTTTGAACTTTATATAGGTAGAATCTTTTGAATATTATGTAAATGGACCGTACTGTATGTTAATGAAATGTATGCATAATGTTTACATCAAGTTTGTTCCTGCTTATTGCCACATAGTATGCTACTGAGTGAATATATTTATCATATGTGAGTATATACAGTAGAATTTACCCATTCTCCTGCTGTTAGGCATTCTATTGTTCCTTTTTTTTTTTTCATGTTGTTTGGTGAACATATGCATGCATTTCTTTTGGTGGACACCTGGGAGCAGAATTGCTCAGCCACAAGATAATGTGTATATTCTACTTTGGTAGACACTATCAAAAAGCTTCCCAAAGTTTGTTGTATCAAGTTATATCCCAGGAGGAGTGTGTAAGAGCTTACAGTTGCTTAACTTTTTGCTAGCACTTGGTATTTTCTATTTTGCTGGGTATGTTGTTGTCTTAATGAAATTGAGCCCCTGAAAATCCTTTCCTGTATTTATTGGCCATTTGGATGTTCTTGTCTGTGAAGTTCTGTTCAAATGTTTTGTAAAGTGTACGATTTTAAAGAATAATTACTATAGTTCTTTGTAGATAGTGGAATTCTGATATTTACTGTTGTTTAGTTGGTTTACTGTGGTCTGTGTGGCATTTGATGTTTCCTTGCTCAAAAGTACACATACCTACTAGACTTTATACTGATGGAGAAATGTCTATGTCATAGTTTCTACTGAGTTAAGATGTGAGCTAGCTAAAAAGGCACATGTTAGAGATGGAGCAAAGGGCAGTGTCTGATAGGTTCTTTTAAGATGTATGAAATCTTGGCATGTTCAGGTTATCATGGTTCCTGGGGCTTATCGTATGGGTACACAGGGAATCTAGAGAGACAGGAAATGTCTCAGCATCCCTATAGCCAGGCCCCACAAAGAACTGAAACATCTAAGGCCATAGAAAGTCCTGGCATTTTAGCAGCTACTTTAGTCACCCAACAGAGTGACCTGGTCATATAATTGCCTTTTGAGCAGAAGGCATCAGTCATCGACTGCTTGCCTAGCAGACTCCAGCTGCTTTTGACAAAGTCATGCCAGACTCTCTTAATTCTTGGATTCTTCCACAGCAAGGCAGTCTCAGAGTTTCTATGGCTTCTGTGTAATATCTTCTCTCCATGTCCATCCATCCATGCATCCAGGCATCCGTCCATCCATCCATCCATCAATCCATTTTTTTAGTTGGGTTATTTGTTTTCCTAATATTGAGTTGAGTTCCTTATATATTTTGGATATTAACCAGATATATGATTTGCAAATATTTTCTCCCAATATGTGAGTTGTCTTTTTACTCTAATGGTTGTTTCCTTTGCTGTGCAGAAGCTTTTTAGTTTGATGTAATCACATTTTTATATTTTCCTTTTATTGCTTTCAGGGTCATATCCAAAAATCATTGCCTATACCAATGTTATGAACCTTTCCCTTTATGTTTTTTTCTAAAAGTTTTATAATTTCCATGTCTTTTGTTTAAGTCTTTAGTCCCTTTTGAGTCAGTTTTTGTATATGGTGTGAAATAAGAATCTAATTTCATTCTTCTGTGTGTGGATGTCCACTATTTATTGAAGAAACTATCCTTCTCCCATTGTATGTTCTTGGCAACTTTGTTAAAAATCAGTTGACCATATATGTATGAATTTATTTCTGGATTCTTGTTCTATTCCTTATGTCCATTTATCTGTGTTTATGCCAATATATTGTTGTATTGATTATTAAGTTTTTTGTAGTATGTTTTTGAAATCAAGTAGTGTGATGCCTCCCCTTTTGGTCTTTTTGCCTAAGACTGCTCTGGCTATTTAGGGTCTTTTGTGGTTCACACAAATTTTAGGACTTTTTTTCTATTCCTATAAAAAATGTCATTGAAATTCTGATAGTACTATAATTGCATTGAATCTGTAGATCACTTTGGGTAGTATGAACATTTTAACAATACTAAGTCTTTTATTTCATTGACATAGCCTATTTTCCCACTTATTTGTGTCTTTTTCTTTCATCAATGTTTTATACTTCTACATATACAAATCTTTCACCTCCTTAAATTTAATAGTAAGTATTAATGCAGCGGTTCTCAACCTGTGGTTTGTGACCTGCAGGAAGTGTATTAAAGGGCTGTGGCATTAGGGAGGTTGAGAACCACTGTATTAGTGACTTTTATAAAGGTAAATGTGTCCTAGAGAAAAGTGAAGAAAACATCAACATAGCGGTTGGCAGGTAGGTAAGAAGTGCTAGGTGAGATCTTCATGTACTCTATATCTCTCCTTTTGGACAGAAACTCCTCCTTTAATTTAGTAACTACTCTGCACATTCTCAGTTAGCCACACCCACAAATGTGACATGACCAATCAGAATATTTATTCCCATTTTCTAGGCACAGTGATTGGTTCAGGAATAGTCACCTGACCAAGCCAAACCTGTAAGAGTTAGCCCTGAGAAATTAGCTAGAACTACTGGGAAGGGCCCTTCTTCTTTTCACTCTGATTATTGGCCCAGGTAAGTTTGAAGCCACTTGATGTGCAGCATCTTTTTAAAGCTCATGCCTGACAATGAAGCCAAAACTGAGGAAAGCGAAGCTAAGCACTGAAGAGAGAGAGTAATGTTTCTGACTATGTTGTTTATGGAACTGTTTTCAACTATACACAGAGGAAAATTTACCTCTGGATATTTGTGCATGTATGCCAATAAATTTTCTATAGGGCTGAAGGCCAGGTTGAGTTAGTTCCTAATACTCACAATCAAAAGTCTTCTGATGTAATGAGCTTCCTACAGAAATATTAACATGGAAAAACTGAATCAGAAGTTTGCAATGTTCTCCGTAGAAAAAAATTTCAAGGTTCCAAGGACATAAAATCATCATGTAAAATCTCTCTTTCTCCTTAACAATGAACAAATCTGAAGCAAGGGTAAGCCTAAAAGAAATGGACCTATGGCTTAGTGAGACCTATGGCTAAGTGAGACTTGGAAGGGAAGACGGGACACATTGGGTTGCTTCTGCTATGACACTTGTTTCTGGTAATTTTTATTATAATATCTTAATTTATTTAGGCTGCTATAACAAAATATTATAAGGTGGGTAGCTCATAAATAACTTATTTCTCACAGTTCTGAAGGCTGGGAAGTCCATGATCAAGGCACCAATAGATTCACTGTCAGGTGAAGGCCTAATTTCTGGTTCTTAGATGGTCCCTTCTAGCTCTGACCTTACATGGTGGAAAGGGGAGGACAGTTCTGTAGGGCCTCTTTTTTTTTTTTAATTTATTTTTTAATTTTTTTAATTGTTAAATCATAGCTGTGTACATTAGTGCAATCACCTGTACCCATTCTAAGATGTAGGGCCTCTTTTTGTAAGGTCACTAATCTCATTCATGATGGCTCTGCCCTCATGATCTAATTATCTCCCCAAGAGATCTCCCATCTCCTAATACATCAGTCAATTGGTTTCAACATATGAATATTGAGGGGGCACAACATTCAGACTAGAAAACATTTGTTAGTCTGATAGAGTTGCTATCCTTCCATCCATCCATCTCTATATTTGCTAATTAATAAACATTTATCTGCTAGACACAAGGTCTTCTGAGAAAAAGGTTTGATGCATGAGGTCATAGTCAAACTAGCAAGATACTGTCCCACCTGAAAGTCAGGACTCAGCCAGATAACCTCTTCTCCATTTGCAAAAGGAGAAAATATAACTTGGATACTTGCTCACACCCTTTGCAGTGCCATTATTTGATGATTGCATGGTATCTTAAAGTGTTGTCTGGTCCAATTTTCTCATGGTTGGGATGAGAAAATCTAAACTTGGGGAGCTTGAAGGATCTATGCCCAGACCTGACTTTGGCTTCACTCCCCTATTGACTCCATCAGGTGTCTCCTGAAGACTCTGTGATGACTGTTGGGTGAGGAAAAATACAGGCTGTGGGCAGAACACATGGATTATGGGGCAGCAGGTCCAGTTAATCCAGGAGTAGCTGGTGACTCGCTCAGTGGGCTTGTCCCCCCACCCCCATCCCTGCCCCAAGGCATTGAACGTGAAAAAGAGAGAGAAAGGTCACAGAAAAGTTGCCCCGTGGTTTTCTTTCTTTTCTTAACAATTGAAACAGTGGACTTCGAAAGAAAATAGGCCCAGCTGCCTTGCAGGACGTGACTCCTGAACAGTGGCCCCAGGAGCATGTGAAACGCCTGCTCCGAGTAGGCTCATGGAGAGCGCCAGGCTGCTCTGCCCAATGGCTGTTTCCTTGACTTTTCTTTTCCAAAAAGGAAATTGCAGGCATGTTACTGCTCTGCTCAGGACTGGGGATTATGGAGCTTAAACTCTCTCCTCCAAGCTATGTTCAAGTTTTTGACTTAAAAGGGAAATGTTTCATTTTAGGCCAAATGCTTCCCCCGCCTTCCCCCTTCCTGGAACAAGAACAAAGCAATTCAAATCAGAAAACAGAGGGAACTCCATGAGCACTGTCCACGGGGACTCGGCTCCCAACTGGATCCCACGGAATTTGATTGAAGTTCAACTGAACCCCTTCGCGTTTGTTCAAATGTCATTTAAATAGAAATGTTTCAAATCTCTGCCAAGGACCTGCCCAGGGGGTGGCATGGAATGGAGGCCAGGGCCTCACTGCTCTGCAGGCTGCAGACGAAGCTGACTCAAACCCGGCTCCAGGGAAAGATAAAGTGGTGGGAAAAGAAGGGAAGGAGAGAGAGGAAGGAAGGGAAGGAGCGGAGGTGGAGTCTCTGGGCAGTTTTCACACTAAAGATATAAGATGTGCATGAGACTTGAGATGCCTGCATTTGGGCATCTGTTTTTTAGATTATTTTATTTAAAAAAATTTTTTTTTGAGGTAGAGACAAATTTAAAGGCTAAAAAGATTCCTGATTAGGATCGCTGTGAGGCTGAGGCTTCAGGGTTTTGGCTGTCACCTCTTTGGTGTCATGACAATTCCAACATGAATGCACCATGCACAGCCAGTTTTAGCTTACCCATTTGGAAAAGGGAGGACAGTGTTTGGCTTGCCTGGTCCTTCCTGAGGCAGGTGGATAGAATTTGGGGCTGAAGATGTGACAGAGGCGGACATGAGGTCACAGGTTTGGGATACTGTTGGTAGCCAGTCCTGGGAATACGCAGGGAGGAGAATACGACCCCCTCCTCCACTCAACTCTATTATCTGTCTGGTATTTTGTAGCTCTAGATGAAATTTTGTGGCAAAAAGAAATCTGTTACTAACAGCATTATTTGACAATCACTGAAATAGATGTTTTGAAGTGTCCATTGTTCAATATTCTATGAGATCAAAATTGGGAAATGTTGGAGTAAGGGTCCTGGCCTCATCCCCGAGGTCACATTAGCATGGGATAGAGTTAATTTACATATCAGGATCTCCTTCCCAATACAGGGAAGATAGGCTTTCCTGGCTGTTGGGAAAACCACATTGATGTAAGCAACTCATTAAGCACCTTTGGTTCATGTCAAATCATGTTTTATGTCTGGTGACTTTGTGATAAAGTATGTTTCCCCACATTTCTCAGGATGAGAATACTTTTTAGATATCCAATAGCTCCCCATTGATCAGCAGCAAGACTTATCTGGGGACAAAGAAAATATGTAATGAAAGAAATCCATTCTGAATTTTAAAATAATTTTTGAAGTAAGCTTGTATTTTATTTCTTTATTTATATTTGAAAAATCATTGTGCATAGATGTTCAAGACATCACTTCTTCATCCTATAAATAAATGCTCAGTAGATAGACAAATCGGTAGTTTTACAGTTACTTCAGAGTTCACAGATTGGGGAACTTGCTACTGGATTTAAAGAAAGGACAGCACAGGTTTGGAATCTATGTCCCTACGCTTTGCCTATTCCATCATGATACCTTTTTTCCTGCTGAGTCTGAAACTCAACTTCAGAATCCTCCTCAACACAGTGTTTTAAGAAGCCACTACCAATTTATGGGCATTAGCACAGGAGATAAACTCAGTGCTTTCCTATGGTGCAAGTTTCTAGAGGGTAGCGTCAGAGGATGCTTGCTTGGCATTGTTCTGAACCACTTTTAGACCTTGGGAAGGATTCACACAGGCATAGATTGATCAGGCTCATGAGTAACTTAGGGCTTATGAGACTCTGAGAGAGCTTAGTATTGTAGGTGATTCTTTAATAAGAGCTTCTCCTGAATGGAAGATATATGAGAAGAATAGTATGAGAGTTTCTAATGAAGAGATCTGCCACTTCCTTGGAGACATTTACTCTTTTGTCGTAGAGAACCTCATAAAGCAGCAGGATGTAGGCAAGCAAGGAAGATCCTTTTGCATCATTGTGTTCATCCAAGAAGTAATTCTGAGTAGTCCCATTCATCAGGAACCCCAAGGGCTGATGGCTCCCGCACTGAGAAAATACTCGAGCTAGAAAGGAGCCCTTCATTCACTGCAACGTGGCTAATTACTGAAACCATAGACCTTCAGAGCTTCAAGAGACCCATTTACAGAAAAGGAAGCTGAGACCCACATCTAAGGGTATTCATACATGATTAATCACCACGTTAATGGGTGATCTGATCTAGCACGAGCATACTTTCATGACTTTGGTCGATTTTCAGTGACTTTGGTAAAATCACAAAAGACATGCCATTTAATTCAAAGATGGTGTGCTTAATCTCAAATCAAATTTATTGTGCATCTTGACACTCTTATCATAGATTAAGTTTGAAGGCAATCAGTTCATTCCTTTGGAAGTGGCCATAGAATAATGAGTAGCCTAATGCAAAATGCTCCCTATTGCGCTAACTTGGGTAGAAAACGGGTGTCATTCAGTTGTCATGGTAAGTCACAGCCATATCAGTCTTTATCAGCCTGTCTAAGACAATGTCACAATTGGGGGATGTTGTGTCTTCTTCCTATTATCAGTGATCTCGGAGAATGGACCAGGTATTTGTCATCTTTCTTTTGCCTGCCCACAGCTTTTCTTCTCTTCCTTTTAAAAGAATAAATTATCTTGGGGTCAAAATCCTAGCTTTCCTTTCTGTAGGAATTGACATCCGGATCCTATAATTCATATGGAAATGCAAAGGACCCAGAATAGTCAAAACAATCATGGAAAAAAACAAACAAACCAACAATTGGAGGATTCACACTTTCCCTCTTTCAAAATGTATTATGAAGTGATTGTAATGAAGATTGTGGTACGGGCATCAAGATAGACCTATAGATCAATGGAATAGAATTGAGAATTCAGAGGTAAACCCATACACTTATGATCAATTGATTTTAGACAAAGATAACAAAACAATTCAATGGGGGGGGGGGGAATAGTCTCTTCAACACATGGTGCTTAGTCCTGGATATCTATATGCAAAAGAATGAAGATAGACTCTTATATCATATACAAAAATTAACTCAGAATGAATGAAAGACCTAAATGCAAGATATAAAGCTTCTAGAAAAATATAAATGTAAGTCTTCAGGAACTTGTATAAGGTGATGGTTTCTTAGATATGGCACCAAAGAAATAAGCAATCAAAAAAACATAAATTAGACTTTGTCAAAATTAAGTGCTTCAAAGGACACTATCAAGAAAGTGAAACATACCCCACAGAACAGAAGAAAATATCTGTATCTAATAAGAGTCTAGCATCCAGACCTTACAACTCAAAAATAAAAGACAGAAGTCCAATTTAAAAACTGGGCAAATTATCTAAATAGATATCCCTCCAAAGAAGATATACAAAAAAGATGGCCGAGCACATGAAAAGAGGCTCGACATCATTAATCATTAGAGAAACTTTAACCACAATGAGATCCTGCTTTACACCCACTAGGATGATTATCATCAAAAGATGGATAATGACATGGAAGATGAGAAACTGACGCTCCCATACACTGCTGGCAGGAATGTAAATGGTGCACTGACTTCAGAAAACAGTTTGTCAATTCTCCAAAAAGTTAAACATAGAGTTACTATAGGACACAGCAAATTTTCTCTGAGGTATATACCCAAGAGAATGGAAAACAAATAATATCCACCCTACACTTGTACACAAACATTCATAGAACAACGGCCAAAAGATAGACATAACCCAGATGTCCATCAACCGAGGAATAAACAAAGTGTGGTCTAGGATGGAATATCTTTCAGTCCTAACAAAGAAATGAAGTATGCATACACCCTACCACGTGGTGGAACCTTGAAAATAGTACACAAGGTGGGCATGATGGCTTGGGCACTCTGGGAGGCCGAGGTAGACAGACTGGTTGAGCGTAGGTGTTCAAGACCGATCTGAGCAAGAGCGAGACTTTATCTCTAAAATATAGCTGGGCATTGCGGTGGGCGCCTGTAGTCCCAGCTACTTGGGAGGCTGAGCCGAGAGGATCACTTGAGCCCAGGAGTTTGAGGTTGCTGTGAGCTATAATGCCATGGCACTCTACTGGGGGTGACAAAAGTGACTCTATCTCAAAAAAGAAAAAGAAAAAAAAAAAGAAAATATCATGCAAAGTTGGAGAAGCCAGACACAATAGGCCACTCATTATATGATTACAGTTATAGGAAATGTCCAGAGTAGGCGAATCCAGAGAAACATAAAGTACATTAATGATTTCCAAGGACTAGGGTTTGAGGATGGGGCAGGGGGTTAATGCTAACGGGTTCTTTTAGGGGTAATAAAAAATTCTGAGTGTTATAGTGGTGCTGGTTGTACAATTTTGTGAATATACTAAAACCCACAGAATTGTATACTTCTAACAATGTTTGATGGCATATGAACTATACTTCAGTTTTCAAAAACACCATGGAAGTGAACCGGGGATAGGGTAAGAGTGCCAACAGGGACAAATGACTGCTTAGAAAGCACGGAGACTCCTTTCTCCTGGTTGCCCCAGGATATTCCTTAATCATTAAGCGTAAGTGGTATATTCAACAGGTCCCTTGTCCACGGTGTCGTTGGACCAAACTGGTCCCATTTCTTTCCTTGCTGGGCCGTTACTTTGTGTGTGTGTGTGTGTGTGTGTGTTTCTCAGTTTTTATTTATTGTTTGTTTGTTTTTTGAGACAGGGTCTAGCTCCATTGCCCTGGGCTAGATTGCAGGAGCACATTCACAGCTCACTGCAACTTCAAACTCGTGGGTTCAAGTGATCCTCCTGCCATAGTCTCCTGAGTAGCTTGGACTACAGGCTACACACCACCCTGCCTGGCTAATAATATTTATTTTATCTCATGTTTTGTAGAGATTGGGTCTTGCTTATATTGCTCAGGCTGATCTCAAACCTCCTGGCCCTAAGCAATCCTCCCCCCTTGGCTTCCCAAAGTGTTGGGATTACCAGTGCGAGTTACTGTATCTGCCTCTTCCTGAGTAAATTTAATCTGGTAAATAGACATCTTCTTATATTTTCTTATATGTGTAAGTGGCTTGGTGCCGAAGACAGACCATGAACTTCAGAGTCAGGCAATGTTGTATTGAATTTTGGTCCTGCCCCTTGCTCCTGGGAAACTTTGGACTAGTAACCTGGCCCTCTAGAGCCTCAGTTTCCTTGTCTGTAACCTAGGGTGGTGGCAGGATTGGGATCCAGACACTGTGGTGCACCATGTCAGTGGCCTGCTTTTCCCTTCTCCTCGTCTTCCCATTGTGGGGAGAGTTCAGTTTTTATAGATTAGAGAGTAGACCAGATGACGGCGGGGTGAAGGAGCAAATTGCACCCCCTATCCTCCCTTACTCCAGCTCAATAACAGGAAGAGAATGTGATCACAGCCACATCACTCAGGTCTCCATCGTTTTTTCTGAGAGCAATTTCCCATGAGCCTGCAAAATTGCATCTGAACTGTAAGACCCAGAGCTGGATGAATTTCCCAAGCTGGGGAACTACAATGTGTTTCTAGGTACCCAAGCCTGTGCTGATTCCTCACCTCCCCTAAAATAATTTGGATTGCTTACCAGACTTGTAGTTACCTGCACCATTGCAAGGTGACACCCGACTTCCTCCAGTGACTTCCCTGCCTCTTGGTCCCTATCATCAGAGTGAGTCCTCAGCAGGGGTAGAAACTGAGTCAGATGTTTCTTCCAGAAGCCAGCCTCCCTCTCTCACCCCTCCCTCCACATACTCCGACCCAGAGCTGGCTTTCTTCTCCCTCCCCCAAGCTGTGAAGGGTATCTCTTCCTAACACTTGTCAAAAATTAAAGCGAGACCTGCTTTCAACCGTTCTGTCTGAACTTGCCGGCCAGGGAGGCAAGTCTGTCTCCAAAGAATTTGCATTTACAATTCCAAATATGCACTCGTGCTAAGACGAAAGAATGTCTCTGCTCTTTCAAGCTGGGTCTGGCGTGACCTCTAGGTTTTAATATTTTCAACAAAGTGTCATTTGACAATTCAACCGCATTCAGAGAGAGAAGAGTGAGTGTCCTCTCATGAACGTGCTGCCTGGGTGGAGAGTGGGATGGGAAGACGCAGCCCACAGCCATCGACTTCGTTTTATCTTTTGCTTTTACTCTTTCTTTAATTTTTAAAAAAATCTTCACAGAAACACTATTGTTTTCATTTCTAGGTTTTAATTTCTGTTTTCATTAAGAGGGTCAACACGAGGCTACTTAAGGAGACCAAGGAGTCTGCGTTTCCTGACTCAAGCATCAAACCACATGGGTTTTCCTATCTCTTCCATCTGTCCCATCCAACCTAGCACCCCCTCCTCTGTCCCCCCAACTCCCACAGGAAGGAACTCAGAACTCAGCCAAATCTCCTAAGTCCAGATTTTATCTGAGGACCCATTAGCTCAAGGAGACTGTGGCTGACTTCACTCTTTGCTCCTCAAGCAGTGGTGTCTCCTTCTAAACGCCCCTTCAGTGTCCCTGGCTCCAGGCCACCCCGTGAGGGGTGCAGTCCCTCCAGAGGCCAGGAGGAGGGTGTCTTGTGCTTCAGAAGTCTTGTTTATGGGCCTCCAGCCCCCTAGCACAGAAAGCTCCACCCTGACAAATGTAGATCAGCTTGTCACAATAATCAACGCCTCCCCAGGCCCCGCCACCCACCTCCCTTTCACTTAGAAATCAGCAGAACAGTGGGGTCTCCTGCGACAGCTTCATTCAACAGTCCCGGCAGGCCTGTGGGCACAGGGTGGGGGCAGTTTACACAGATGCTTGCCTCTCTGGCACCCTGAGCAGGGGTATCTGGTCACCTCCTTCAGACCACCCTTGCAGTAAAAGCCCCTCCTCGGGTTTGAGGCACTACAGGCCAGTCTCCGGAGTGGCCTTCAGAGGGATCTGCTAGCTGCTTACGGGCTGGAGGTGCTTGAGGACTTGGAGGACTGTGACTTGGGGTACCATGTCCGCAGAGCACTTGGGCGCTTCCCACAATACTGCACTGATTTGTCATGACCACCCGAGAGGAGTTAGCATGCCCTTGCACACATGAGGAAACCGGCTCAGATCAGGGCATGCTTCACCAAAGGTCACAAAACAAATGGGCTGCGGAGCCAGCAGGGGGCCTGATCCGGGGCCTGATCCCGGGCCTCCTGAACCCTTCGCCCAAGCCTGTACCACTGCGCCACCTGCAAAAACAGATGGGCCTCTCAGAGGCTGAAGGAATAGCTGGCCATCATCGGGTGGCTTAAACCTTTAAAAGCCTTTCATATCTACTTCTGTTATCTTTTTTGCTTCTCTTAACAGACCCCTGCTGGTATGTTTGGGAGAGATGGCACCCCTGAAGGCGACATCACCCCCAAGAGCCATGGCAACTGTGTGGGGCAGCCCCCTCCCAGGAGTATGCTCGCAGCCATCGTCCCTTCACCCATATCTCCTGGGCGTAGTGGCCTCTATTGGCACCGGGAACTGATGGTTCTCACCTGTACCAGAGAGGGCTGAGATTGAATGGCTTCCTCGGAGCGCTTGGGCCGGTAGCTCAGCACTGGAGTCACCGGGTTCCTTGACAGCTTCCACTGGTATGTCCTTAACATCTGGAGAGGGAAGAGATCTAAAAATGCTGTGAAATGGCTCAACACCTATAGCTCAGTGGTTAGGGCGCCGGCCACATACACCGGGGCTGGCAGGTTCGAACCCAGCCCAGGCCTGCCAAACAACAATGACAACAACAACAACAAAAAAAATAGCCGGGCGTTGTGGTGGGCGCCTGTAGTCCCAGCTAATTGGGAGGCTCAGGCAAGAGAATCACTTAAGCCCAAGAGTTTGAGGTTGCTGTGAGCTGTGATGCCACAGAGCTCTACTGAGGGTGACATAGTGAGACTCTGTCTCAAAATAAATAAGTTAATAAGTAAATAAATAGAATAAAAATGCTCTAAGAAAATGTCAGGAAGGCTATGTTAACCAGTGTGATGAAAATATGTCAAATGGTCTATAAAACCAGTGTATGGTGCCCCATGATTGCATTACTATACACAGCTATGATTTAATAATAAATAAAAATAAATAAATAAATAAAAACAAGAAAAAAATTCTGTGAAATGTATAGGTATAATATTGTGTATATTTGTATATACAGCAGGTGTGGAAAAATGTATAAACGTTTTAAAGAAAGGAAAAACTTATTAAATTTATAATACACAAGTCATGTTTGACTTCTGCAATTATAAGAGACCCATCAGAGGTGCTCAATGTGACTTGTATTCATCTTTTGTTATCTTAAGCATTACAATTTTAATATAGCTTTCCCCTTTCTTAAAAATGTGTCTACATTTTTTTGGCACCCTCTTTTTGTTGTTGTTTGTTTGCTTTAGAGATGGGTCTCACTCTGATGCCCATGCTTGAGTACAGTGGCACAGTCATAACTCACTGCAGCCTCTTACTCCTGGCTCAAGCGATCTTTCTCCTTAGCCTCCCAGTAGCTGAAACTACAAGCACATGCCATCATGCCTGGCTAATTTAAGAAAAGTTTTTTTTTTCAAGAGATGGGATCTCACTACATTGCCTATGCTAGTCTTGAACTCGTGACTTCAAGAGATCCTCCTGCCTCAGCCTCCTGAGTAGCTGGGACTGCAGGCAACTGCCACCACACCTGGCTAATTTTGAAGTGTTATGTTTTATCTAAAAAAAAAAAAAAGAAAAGTCAGAGAAAACTACATTCTACCTCATCACATATCTTTTCTTTTCCTCTCCTTTTTAAAATTATAAAACATACATGCCATAAAATTTACCATCTTAGTAGGGGTGAGTACATTGGGTATTTTTTTTTTCCATTCTTGAGATACTTTACTAAGAAGAATATTTTCCAGCTCCATCCATGTAAACATAAAAGAGGTAAAGTCTCCATCTTTCTTTAAGGCTGCATAACATTCCATGGTGTACATATACCACAATTTATTAGTCCATTCGTGGATCGATGGGCACTTGGGCTTTTTCCATGACTTAGCAATTATGAATAGGGCTGCGATAAACATTCTGATACAAATATCTTTGTTATGATGTGATTTTTGGTCTTCTGGGTATATGCCAGCAGAGGAATTACAGGATTGAATGGCAGATCTATTTTTAGATCTCTAAGTGTTCTCCATATATCTTTCCAAAAGGAATGTAATAATTTGCATTCCTACCAGCAGTGCAAAAGTGTTCTCTTTTCTCCACATCCTCACCAACATCTCTGGTCTTTGGATTTTGTGATATAGGCTAGTCTCACTGGAGTTAAATGATATCTCAAAGTAGTTTTGATTTGCATTTCTCTGATTTGATCAAACTAAAAAGCTTCTGCACAGCCAAGAACACAGTAAGTAAAGCAAGCAAACAGCCCTCAGAATGAGAGAAGATATTTGCAAGTTATGTCTCTGACAAAGGTTAATAACCAAAATCCACAGAGAACTCAAACACATTAGCAAGAAAAGAACAAGGGATCCCATCGCAGGCTGGGCAAGGGATTTGAAGAGAAACTTCTCTGAAGAAGACAGGAGCACGGCCTAAAGACATATGAAAAAGTACTCATCATCCTTAACCATCAGAGATATGCAGGGGAATCATATGAACTTTACTTTCATGAATAAGTATTCCCTTAAGAACATAAGTATTAACTGTGCATGGTTTGAAAAAGATTCTGAAACAAAACAGTGATTTTGAGAGTGGCCTGGATCAGATGATTTTCAGGCTTGCCCTTGATGTATGTGCACCTGAGCAAGTTGTCCTCCCGCCAGTGGGAAGTGTGTGGTCGGTAGAAGTCCGTGTTCTAATGCCTGAAGTCTATAGATATGATAGTTTACAATGCAAAACGGAATTAAGGTTACTAATCAGCTTTCTTTTCTTCCTCCTTACCTCCCTTCCCTTCTTTTTTCCTCCCTCCCTCCTTTCCTCCTTCCCTTTATTTCTTCCTCCCTCTCTCCCTCCTTTCCTCCCTCCCTCCTTTCCTTTCTTTTTATTTATTTATTATATTTCAGCCCTGACCCCTGTTTTTTGTTTGTTTTTTTTAATTTCAAAATATTAAGGGAATACAAATGCTTTTGTTACATGGATAGGACAGCTTGTGTAAGACTTAAACCAGGATTTTTAGTGTGCTCATCACCAGAATAGTGGTGTATCTGACAGGTAAGTTTTTATCCTTCGCCCGCTTCTCATGCTTCCCCCTCCATAGTTTCTAGTGTTCTTTATCCTGCCTGATGACATGTGTGCCCATCATTTACCGTCCAAATATTAGTGTTTGTTTTTCCATTCCTGAGATGCTTCACTTAGGATCGTGGTCTTCAGTCCTGTCCAAGTTGCTGCAAAAGACACTATTTCATTCCTTTTTATAGCTAGGTAGTACTCCATAGTGTGTGTATGTGTGTGTGTATACAAACACCACCATTTCTTTATCCACTCATCAGTTGATGGACACTTCGTTGATTCTACATCTTCGCTATTGTGAATCGTACTGCAGTAAATAGTTGAGGGCAGGTGTCTTTTTTACAAAATGACTCTTTTTCTTCCCTGAGGCCATGGCTGGAGCCCTTTCCCTCCCTGGGCAGGCCCCATTGAGGCAGTCACCGCAGGGTTTTTCAGGCAAAACATAATCAACCCACAGAATAACGCATAGGAATGTAAATGTACAACTTCAATAACTTTTGTGAAATGAACACCCTGAACCCTTTTCTAGGGTCAAAAACATAATGAGAACCTCAGGAAAACCCTGTATACACCCCATACAAGCCCTTTTCATGTGCTGCTTTATACTGCCATATTAGCTTGTAAGGACTTTGAAGATGGCTGTATCAGCCGTGATTCTTACGTTGGATGTGATAAAACCCAAATTAACTGAGCTTAAACAGTAAATGAAAAATGTATTGCTGGGGATGGGCTGATCTTAGGATGACCTAGGGTGCAGACGCTGGCACTCTGCCTCTCACTGCCCTTCTCTTATTACTTTCCTTTCCTCTGCTTCTTTCCACACAATAGCCTCACTCTCACCAAAAGGTTCACTCTGGAGCCTCAGACTTTGTCATCTTCAGACCAGAAAAGAGATTCTCTTTCCCCCATGTGAATTAAAAAGAAAAATGTCCTAAGGAAAGTCTGTTGACTGGCTAACCTGAGTTGCATGCCTACCCTGAGATCAGAGTAGTGTGGGGTCTGTTACCAGAACAGCAAGACCAGAGGAGTGCGCTGGCAACAGAAAATAATAGCAATGGACAGAAATAGCTTTTTTTTTTTTTTTTTTGAGAGAGAGAGCGTCTCACTCTGTTACCATAGGCAGAGGGCCGTGGCTTCACAGCTCCCAGCAACCTTAAACTTTTGGGCTTAAGTGATCCTCTTGCCTCAGCTCCCCAGTAGCTGGGACTACAGGCATCTGCCACAACACCTGGCTATTTTTAGAGATGGCATCTCCTGCTTGTTCATGCTGGTCTCCAACTCCGGAGCTTAAGCAATCACATAGAGTGCCTCCTAGAGTGCTAGGATTACAGGCATGAGCCACCACACCTGGCCTCTGGCTAATTTTTCTTTTTTTGTAGAGATGGGGTCTCATTATAATGTGTGAGCCACCGTACCCAGCCCCAGAAGCACCATTTTTATTTAGTGTTCCAATGACCATTGCAGTCTCTGTAGAGGAGGCAGTCCTATCTTCTACCTTTAACATTACAGGGGTGCCCATAGGCATCAGGCATGTCTGGTCCATCAGGAAGACTGCTGACTGCGGCCCTTTGTGTGCTACAGATGAGTTCCTCTGCTTAACCAGCTCCTGGGAGAAAAGCAGCACCCTGAGGGTGGATGGAGATGAGGAGCATGTTAGTTTAAAACACCAGGGTGTATCGCTTCTTGGCCTTTTGGCTAAAATCAAGTGTTAAACACCAGGGTGTTTTAAAGTGCTGGTTTTGTGGACAGAACATTTTCTGTTACTCAGATTGTCCTGTTAGCTGGCCCCCTGAGACTCAGGTCTGATCTAGACAAGGGTTTCTGAGTGGCAGCAGTATTGACAGTGATGGTCACTTCTGCGGAGGCTGTCTTGTGCATTGTGGGGCATCCCTGGATCTGCCCAGATGCCAGTGGCACTCTCTCTCTCCAGGATGCAAAACAGTAATGACTCCGGACATTATCCCTTGAGGGACAGAGGGACAAGGCTGCCTTTTGTTGAGAACCACTGGCCTGGAAGAAAGGAGCTATAAAAAGGTGGGGACAGGGAGTAAATAAAAAGGGAAAGAGCTGCCGCCAAGGTTCCTGTGGAGACTCACTTCCTGTATCTGCAGCAAAAGTACCATTTTTTTCTGCTACCAAGGATGCATTGGGTGAGTCAATGGAGCTCATTGGTAAAATACTTTTGAGACAACTTGAAATAAAATTTGGAAAAGCCAGGCTGCTGGTTTTGTTAACCAGACCGGCTGAACCTGGAGAAATGCGTTTGTGTTTTTTTTTTTTTTTTTTTTTTAATTCTTCTTCACTATTTATTCAATCATTTCTTTACATCACTATGGGCTCATGAGTAGGTACTTTATAGTTTGGGTGTTTGTGTTATTTTTGGCAGTTATCATGACCTCTTTTTACCTTCAGGCTGGTGTGGCCCAGGAAGCATTAGTTAAATTTGAATGAATGAATTATTTTAATGAATGAAGTTAATTTTTTAAATGGCATGCTTAAATTCATACATTACTACTGTGGGACTGGAATTTTAGAAACGTCACGTACATTAATCTCTGTTACACTACTGCAGAATAATGATGAGCTTTCTGTGAAAATTGATCCCACACAGATAGTTCTAAGATTAGAAACTGAAATTTTGATGTATCACCAAGTGTTCGTTTTAAATTCCATGATAGGTGGCCTAAATGTAAGAGAGAGAATTTTCAAACTAGTAAAATACCTTTACATTCAGTGTGTCACTCACCATTTTTAAAGATAAGTTATAGCATTAAAAAGAACTTTAATTTATTTTAAAATAAGTCTTATTCTACCTAAAATGTGTCTTGAAACAGTAATAGGCAAAAGGTGAGATAATAAAGTAAATGTTAAAAAGAAATAGCAAACCTGGCAGCACCTGTGGCTCAAAGGAGTAGGGCGCCGGTCCCATATGCTGGAGGTGGCAGGTTCAAACCCAGCCCTGGCCAAAAACTGCAAAAAAACAACTTACCAATTAAGTCTTCCTTTAGAAGATGGAGAAAATGAATAGCTATTAGTTTGCTGATGCATCCCTTTCCCCTCATGGGAAGGTAAGAGGGTTTCACTCTTTCTTTGGGTAAACACCTCTTCCCTTTTCCATGTGTTCCTCTGCCCCCCCTTGACTTGCATTTCAGAACAGTGATGGGCTCAGGACCTAGACTGGGTCAATTAAATTTTCCTTGGAATATGAATGTTGGATGGAGTGAAATTCTTTGGGCTCCTGGTTCTGTCCTGTCCAAAGCTTGTGTATCCAGGTTTCCCCTCCGAGTCATTCAACTCTTATCAACCACCAGTATCCTGCCAATAAAGTACCCTTTTACTGAAGTTATTTAGAAATGATTTCCATTGCTTAGAACAAAGCCAGATAACTATAACTGGCATAGAAGATGACGATCAAAAATATGGTGACTCATTTATCCCAGGGGTTAAAGAGAATGAAATTAGAACTGAAAGGCAGACATCTTGGGTCTATGCTTGTGCAAGTGTTGGAAGTATGGGATCTATTTACATGTGTTTCATTGATTTGTTTTTTAATTTTTCATTCATACCAGGCTTATGTATATATACCTAAGTGTGGTTACATAGCTACTGATGTGGCCTGATTAATTTCAGCACTCTCAAAATGTTTAAGCAATTTTTTTTCTGACTATAATGTTTACTATTTTCCATGCATTTTTAATGCAATTAAAAATGTTATAAGAACCATTTTTATAGGTTGATTCTAAAAAGTGGTTCTTTTTATTTACTAATGCATTTTAATAATGAACAGTACAGAAAGCAATAAAATCAAAAATCAAAGGTCCACATCATCCCCTTTTCCAGAGAAAGTAAAATTTCTTATCTGGGATATTTCTAGATGCAGCTTTTAGTTCTTGGTGTTTTCTAGTACTTGGGCCTGTTGCCCATTCAACCAAGTGGGCATTTTATAAAATTAGCCTCACTGGAGGAATAACATTAGAGCAAACAAACAGTTTGGGAAAACAAATGAACCAACCAGATTTGTTTCTTGATTTATGAGTTTCAGACAGCTAGGCCTCAGAGGAAAAGCAGGGTCATTTGTGCCCAGAAACATAAACAGTTTTGGGGAAAGACAAGATGAGGAAGAGCAATGTTTGCTAACGATGGATAGGCTTCCCTGGGTTGGGAGGATGGGAAGATAGTGGTGACATGTTAAGGAAGTGTGGCCCTTTGGGCCAGAGCAAGAAGAATCCCTGGACAGGAGCAGAGTCAATGTCAGAGACCCCATCCTCCACCACAGTGAGCACGGTTACCCAGCACCTGCAGACTCCGAGTTTTTTTTCAGCTAAGACACCTGTCACCTGTGCTGGAGAATGTGTCAGTCTCTCTGCCAGTAGTGTCCTACTTTCTGACATCCAAGAGGAAAGGGTCACATCAGTGCCCTGAGTGGAGCCCATCTTGACCCTTTGGCCAAGGACATGAGCAAGCTCCTTGGGTTGAAGAGTGACATGGAATGTCAATGGTAGTGGGGTGACAGAGCTGGTCCTAGAATCTCTGCTGGGATTCAACCTCTTTTGTCCTGAGCCAATACAATGGAAAGACACACGTTTTACACACTTGCACACACATCTCCTTCCTTCCCTACCTCTCCTTTTACATAAGCTAGATCATATGATATCTACCAACCTTAAATTTGCTTTCTTCACTTACAGATATGTTTTTGACATCAGTGTGTAAAGATCTATTCTATTTTTAAAATAGCTCCTTAGTGACCTCATAATTTGGTCCCCAAATGATGGGCCATTGGTTCTCTCTGGCCTCTCCCTCTCCTCCCTCCTTTCTCTCTCTCTGTCTCCCTCAACCCATATTACTAAACTATCGTAAGTATTCTTTCATGGAACTCTCTGTGCTTTTGTTTGAGGTAACCCTAGGATAAATTCTTAGAAATATAATCGCTATACCCAAAGATGTGTGCATTTTAAAAGAAAACATATAAATATTGACAAGTTATCCTACAAAATGTATCAATTTGCATCCTTCTAAGTTCTTATTTACCAGTAGTCTCTCTGACACTAGGTATTCTAATCTTTTTTACATCTTTGCCAGTCTAATACATAAAAAGACACAATTTACTATCAAATTTGCCTTATTCTAATGATGACTAAGAATCCCCTTCATATATTGCTTGTACGTACTTGGTAATGCAACAAAAATAGTTTGTTGTATGGGGAGGGACTATTTTCTTTTCAGTACAGTAAATTTTCACAAAGATCCCACTACACGTCTAGTTGATTGGCTGAATTAGACTGAAAATAACAACATTTGATGTCAGAGAAATGTGGCAGAGAAAATGTAAACTTCAAGCATTTTTAACAGCAAACATTTCCCCATGTTTTGAGTGACACTGACTCCTTATGAATAGGGTGAATTAGCTAAAAAAATGTAGTCATAGGTAATTGAATAAATGAGGTGTTAGAGTTATTTTGTATTTTCCACTTGAAAACTAGAGAATATCAGCCAAAATCATTTTTGCTTTTAGCATAATTAATATTGATCTATTCTCTCTGGAAGTGTGGTAATTAGAGATATGGTGTAATGATTCCTTAATGTCACTGCTGGTTTGTGACAGAAAACCTTGAGATTGGCATTAAGAATGACACTTTTCTCCTCACTTGTCATGGGAGGAGGGAGCTCTCAGGTGTTTCCTCTGGAGTTGAATAAGGAACTATGACATTGCTCTCTTTTATTATATAGTTTTAGATTAAAATATGATCTCTCTAGAGACAGTGTCACTCCCCGATTCTCCCAGAATGGTTAAATGTATATTTTGTAAAAGCTTATGATAACACTAGATTTATGCTATGCTCTAATATCTTGGCTCATAGACAAGCTGATAATAGGCAGAAAAAAAATGCTACAAAAACTTACCATGTTCCAAGACGCTTCTTGCTATGTTAAGAGGTAAGCTAAAAACAAAAAATACCACAATGTGTTCCATACTTGAGCACCTTCTAGTATATTTTTTAAAGAATGTGACCTTTCCCCCACGTGAGGACACAGCAAGCACTCAGCTGTCTATAAGCCTCCCCGGAGCCCATCCCTGCTGCCCTGACCCAGCCTCCAGCCTCCAGTGCAGTGAGCAGTGCCTTCTGTGTATGCCCCGCTCATGACACCTGTCAGAGAAGCCCGAGCAGTCACAACCCTGCTTCCCTTTGTACATGGATTGCTCAGGGACACATTGCTGAGTGGTACATACACTGCTTCATGGAAACAAAATTAATTCCACAAACCAAAAGTAGCATGCTCACTATCTCTCTTGTGTGGTGCCTGGTCTTTTTATTTTTTATTATTGGTTTGGGGGTTCTTTAGTATTCCAGGTATTTGATCTTTTAAGCTACATCAAAGATCTACAAATATCCTTTATCATTCTGTACAGTTTTTCTTTTTACCTTATTTATGGTGAGGGGGGCAGAGTGCCAGAGAAGCCAAGTTAGGGGGGAGCAAGGCTGGGCCTGGGGAGGTGAGGGGCAGGCAGCTGTGCTCTTGGAGATGCCACCATCCCACTCTCTGGCCAGGCTGTATCCTGCAGTGCATCTACTGGTTGGGCCGCTCAGCTCTCCGCAGCCTTCCACATTCAAACTCCAGCTTGCCTGCACATCCATGTGGTCCGCATGTGGGTATATGGGGCCGGGGGCTTCGGGGTCAAGGGAGCTAAATGCACCAGGGCCTTCCCTCCGAAACAACTAGTTCATCCAGTCCTGATTCATCCCACCCCAGATTCAGTCAGGCCCTGCCTCCTGGTCAAAAGGCCAGTTGAGATTGTGTCTTTGTCACCCACTGCTGGCATCCTTCTACATGACATGGACCCATGCAGGCACCAGGAGGAATGATGGTATGAGACACCCTGGTAAGGCCACAGCTCAGCCTGATGCAGTTGGGGGATGCGCTGTCATATCATTGATATCATTTATCCTGTCTGCAGAAGAGAGAAGCCTGAACACCTAGCCACAGCCAGACTCCCCACAGTGCCCGGTTATCACCACTGCGGGTAGAAGAGCAACCTGCTTACTGCTCAGAACTTCATCTCAGGGTGAGGCTGTGCCTTGGTGGTGCAGGTGCCCCATGTGGGCCCTGAGTTAGGCTCGTGGCATGCTGGTGGAGGCTCTCTATGGATCCATTAAATGACTGTCCCCTGCGTGGCACCCCTCCACCAGAGCTGTGCAAGGGTTGGGGCCTGCAGTGTACTTGGGGATGTGTTTCAGGGGAGACACAGCCCAGGAAGTGAGTGTGAGGGAGAGATTCTGGAACTTGGAGACTGAGGAGTGAGGAGCAGGGGCACCCAGTGAAGGTGAGGGGTGGGATGTTTGATCTGGGTCTGATGGGACCTAGAGAACACATATGCTGCCCTGAAGTGGGTCAGGGGAGGACCAGCTGGCACTGCTGGGCTTGAGGGGTAGGCTGTGCAGAGCTGGGGTCAGAGGGTGATGGCTGAGGCTGGGCTGATGGAGGACAATGGGAACTGTGCAGAAGGCCAGGAGGAGGCCTGGACTGGATGGACTTGCTGACTCCAAGCAGTGAGCAGTGCTAGAGATTCGAAAGGGCCTTCCTGGATGTGGACAGTGAGGTGGAGGAGTCCATGAGGGCAATGGGGGTGGAGTCAGAGATCCCCCAGCATGGGTGTAGGACCAGAGGGCAGGCACCACACACAGGATGGGGCCAACTCCCCGCACCTGTGGCAGATATACAAACACTCTACACAGAGATGCAACGTGCCTCCAATACTCTACCAGTGACCCCTTCACCTTGATCCTGGGCATGCAGGATGACTTTGGACAAAAAGAACTTCTTCTCTACCCACTCTTCCTGTGTAGAGTGCCCCAAGTCATCAGGTAGTGTCTGTAAACAAAATCTTCTTTTCCTTGAATGGCTATAGCGTATGTTAAAGAATTGAAAAAATAGGTTGATTATTTCCTTGTAAAAGACTTTTCAAAGTAGAACGAGACAGACTGTGTAATAATAGGAAAACATCCTGTGTGAAGAAGAACATCTGGAAACATCTGAAAGCATGCGGACATGGACTATGTAAGCCTGCAAGTGTGTGTGTGCAGACACACACGCAGGGCATGGGAGTATGTTGGGGTTCCCTGTGGGTCCTGATCTGCCTGGGTTGGGGTCAACAGGAGAAACAATGCTAGGAGAAAGTAATGAGATTCTACACCAACTTAATATATAAAGTCTGGGGAGCCTGGAGAGCAGATTGAGACAATGTAGTAACTCTCTGATCTTTCAGAAACCGTTTATTGATCTCTAACGCAAAGCATATATGCAAAATGTAAATGTGTTAAAATTCAAAAATAGGATTAGAAGAATCCCAGGGCCACAGGAAGACTGGGTAAAGAGGAAACATCTGGGTAATCAGAAATAGAGGGTAGTGAGTTGTCAACAACAGGCTGATAACTGTACTAGAAGGTGGGGGAGGGGGAAAACAAGTTTCATCTCTAAGGCAAACAAGCCAGCTTCTCTAATCTAACTGCCAATCAGGAGTTCAAAGGGCTCAGCACACTCTGCCTGCTGATTCTCTGCTTCATCTTCAGGGGGGTCTTGATGAGCCCCCAGTGATGGCCCATCTGGGAGCTTTGCCCTGGTTGAGGTGAGGCACCCTGCAGAGAGATGAGCCTATCTGCCTCTCACAGGAGCACTGGCCATGGGCCCCTTGTGGGGGGTGGAGGGAAGTCGTAGTTCTCTGTGTGTGCTCTTCCTCATGGGGCCTGGCACATGGAGACGCTCTCACCCTCATGCTCATGCATTCACACTCACGTGTGCTCACAGTCATACTTGAATACTCACACACACTCATGAACTCACACTCACATGCTCTCACACTCTTCCTTTTGCACACACACAAAAGCCCAGGAGGCTACAGCACCAGCAGGAAAACAGCCACCCTATGAGACGCAGCAGGGAGCAAGCCCAGCAGAGTGAAGGTAGGAAGGAGACAGCTGTACAGGCCTGCAGCTCTGAAGGCTGGCATGGGGGGACTATCCTATGTGGCAGTCTCTTCTTTGCAGAGTTTACTGCCCCTCAACATTTTGGGGGAGTGCTAATGCCCAAAGTTTGAGAAGGGCCGAGGAGCCATTCACAACGTGGGAAAGGCCCAACGGGCAGTGGTGCTGGCAGAATAGGCCAGTGGAGAGCACCAGGAACTCTGTACCTATCACCTTGGAAATGTCTATTCTGCCTGGGGATGAGGCAGGCAGAGGACCACTCTGTACACCTGCCCAGGACTCCCTCGCTGGAGCTCTGGACCCAAGTCACTGGTGAAGTCAGAGGAATGGCCTAGATATAGACACCTGCAGGGTCAGCACAGAGGTGCATTGTCAGCCTGGGGCGAGGGCAAGAGGGGGAAGTGGTTCAAATCCTTTTTTTTTTCCAGCTTTTGGCCAGGGCTGGGTTTGAACCCATCACCTCTGGTATATGGGGTTGGCACCCTACTCCTTGAGCTACAGGGGCTACCCCAAGTGGCTCAAATCCAACAAAGGTGACCCCAGTGAGTCATGCCCTGTATAACCTGCTCCCCTTGGATGCAGGTGGAGCCTGTGACCTACTTCTAACTAACAGGGTGTTGGAACAGGCAGTGATGGGATATCATTCCCATGATAACTGACATCATTTGACAAATGTGACAGTTAGACCTCATCAGACAAGCCCTTTAACAGTGGACCTTGGGTTTCCTTGACATGAAAACTCACACAAGAGACTCTTTCTCCTCCTGTGGGCTCAGAAGAAGCAGGACACCACATGGAGATGAGTTCTGCCAACTCTGCGGCGGGCAGAATCAGATCCATCCCAGCCAAGCCTACAGATGAGCACACAGCCCAGCCTAGATGTCGGCCTTGAGACTTCACAGGGGTCCTTAAACAAGCCAGGCCCATGGGGAAACAAACTTTTGTGTCTGAAAGTGGAGAACACTTGCTAAACTATTGATTTAAGATCAATGAGAATGTTAAGATACCTCCAAAGAGAGCAGGACACTGATCCTAAGCCCAAGTGTGTGGAACATAAGCCTGGAAGGACTTAACATTCTGTGAAATTTCATTTTTTCAGTTTAAACCCTGAACGTCTACAAAATACAGTTTACTTCCATTTAGAGTTACAGTCTCCTGCTCCTGGTGTCTCAAATCCTCATCTGACCAAGGATTTCAATTCAAAGGTGGAATTACTAAAATTACCGACTTTGCTTAAGTGTTAAGTTTCTCAGCACGTTTACATAAGAGTGATATGAATGTCCCGTTAAGTGGCACAAGGGTGTGCCAGGCCGTGGAATTTAATGGTGGTGTTCTGGGTTGTTTGTGGTTTTAATGCTGAATTAGTTGTTACCAAATACCCTTCCTCATTCCCGAGTTTGCGGCTTCCATCCACCTGGGGTGGGGGTGGGGGTGGAGGGTGAGTGGCGGGAGGGTGTCTCCCCCGCCCCCCCGCCCATCTTTTCATAAAGTTACTTTGAATCAGTATACTGTCCTGAGGAGGGTCACTGTAGGGCTGCTACGAATAGACGCAACTTGAACTTCACCAGTTAGCAGGGTTAGGTACAGGAAAGCCGAAGGCCAGGACTGCGCTACACACCAAATTAGGGTCACGGCGTCTATTCGCGCAGGCGGTTCACCATCCCTGGGAAAAGAGTCGGGGGCCGATCAGGCCGGTTCCAGGGTCTTGGTAGTCCCAGCTGAGGCTGCAGAAAGGGCTTGTAACCCGGGAGTCCGCCGCACAGGTGCGGGGCAGCAAGGACAGCGGCGGCGTGATGCAAGCGACTTCCGGGAAAGCGGGCGCGCGCCGGCTCGGCGGCGGCGGGGGCGGGGCGGGGGCGGAGCCGGCGGGGAGCGCGCGCGCGGGCTCGCGGGCCGCCCTGGGGGTTGGAGACTGAGCTCGCGCGCGGGCGCGCCGCAGGCGGGAGGGGGCGGAGCCGCTGCGGCGTCTGAGCCCGCCCCGCGGGCCGCGGGAGGCGCGTCTCCCGGCTGACGCTGCCGCCCCGGGCCGAGCGAGCCGGAGGTGCCACCTGCAGTGCCGGCTGGTGCTTTTTGTTTACTAGGGAACAGTTCCTCGCGGGAGAGTCCGGGAGCGCGCTGGCGGCACTCGTGCGCGCGCGCGCGCACACACACACACACACACACACACACACACACACACACACACACACACTCGCGCGCGCACCCGCGCGCGCACACACGCTGGCGCGCTGGCTTTTCACTACTGCATCTCCTAACCGGCGGAGCGAAGCGACTGCGGGTTCTCCTAACCTCAGCATCGTGGGGCCAAGCAGAGGCATTGTCGTCCGGGAGAGCCCGGTGCCTGCGCTGCCGCCCCAGGTACCGACCCCCGCAGACCATCGGGTAAGCCCGCCTATCTCCTTGCGACCGGTTCGGGTTTGGTGCCTGCAGACCCGAGGGAGCGGGTCGTGGGAGACCCGGAGTTCACATTTCGGGGCATGCTGCCCCTGCAGCCTCTGCCGGCGTCGTCTGGCGGGAGCAGTTATACTACTCCGCTTACTTGTGCTTCCAGCCCTGGAGTTACTGTCCCCTTCTTCCCTTCCCCCCAGCCCAGTATGTGCTGTGTTCCTTGGTTGCCAAGGAGACTTGCTTAAACATCAGCCTTGGGACATCTATTGGAAAAACAGGTTTCTTAAATTATGCTGTTATTTATTTTGATTTTTAAAGTAACATAATACACCGAGGGCCTTGTGGTAATTTGGCATTCGTTAATCTGTATTCAAGCGATGGTTTCATTCAGTTTCAAGAAAAGCCGTAATTGCACGATATGGTTTGCTTTAAAAGATTCGTCAGATGAATTTTTCAACGGATTGTGTCTTGAATCATAAATTACTCCCATTTTGGAAATCTTATAAAGAAAGCTATTTCAACTTAAATCTCTCTTTCCCTCTATTTACAGTTCTGTTTTGCAGTTTACTTAGGTGTGATTATCTTAAGCATTAAAAGAGGAAGATGGTTTAATTGTGGTTCCCCACAATTAAAGGATGATCTTCTGTTGTAAACTGGCCACAAAAGAAATACATATTTGTGAATTCCTAATGTGACAAGACAACGATCATGACATACACCTTAGAAAGCATTTCTATATCCATTGCACCACTACGTGCAGTTTGCTGCGCCTCTCCCCATTTCTGGAAAGATTCTGCTTTTTTCAAATGTCTTACTGATTTTTTTGAGATATATCTATATCTTTGTGTCTATGAAGGTAGATGGTGCGCTCAGTACTGCAGAGTTTAAGCTATGAGATATTATATTAAAGTGTAGGTTTTTTTCTTTTCTGATGGACCTTCCTGGAATGCTGATGAGGCCCAGCAGAAGAGGTCAGTGTTTCTATTTCACAGGTGCCCCTAGTACCTGAGCCTTCAGTTTTGTTTTGCAGCCTCAGGTGATTAGTGAGTAAACTTATAATAAGATAGTTTAAGGCATCAGCAATCCAGTAATTTACACTGTGCACTTTGATACTTTAATACTTTTCATACTTTAATGAGAAACAAAAATGACGTAGTAAAAATCCACTGCCATTTAAAAGTTCATTTTGCTTTCTTTTGGTTTTTGTTCATCTTTGTTAAATGAGTCAAGAAAATAAGTAAAATTCTTTTACTTTAGATTTTAAATTCTGTCTTATGTATCACAATAATATGAGAAACAAGGAAACAAAATAATGGTAGGTAGAAGGGACTTACTCAACTCACAGGGCCCTGGGAGACGATTACTGATGACAAACGTTACACTGAGGTTTACAAAGGACTTTTCATAATTTTTTTTTTTTGAGACCTTGTTGCCTCAGCTAGTATGCAGTGGAGTCATCATAGCTCACGGCAACCTCAAACTTCCTGGCTCAAGTGATTCTTTTTCTTCAGCCTCTCAAGTAGTTGGGGCTACAGGTACAAGCCACCACAACTGGCTAATTAAAAAAAAATTTTTTTTTGGCTTGGCACCTATAGCTCAGTGAGTAAGGGTGCCATCCACATACACTGAGGCTGGTGGGTTTGAGCCTGGTCTGGGCCTGCTAAACAATGACAACTCCAACCAAAAAATAGCCAGGCATGGTGGCAGGTGCCTGTAGTCCCAGCTACTTGGGAGGTTGAGGCACGAGAATCGCTTAAACCCAAGAGTTTGAGGTTGCTGTGAGCTCTGACGTCACACCACTCTACTGAGGGCGACATAGTGAGACTGTTTCTTAAAACAAAAAAAATTTTTTTTTTTTTTTTTGAGATGGGATCTTGCTGAATTGTCCAGGCTGGTCCCAAATGTCTGGCTTCAAGCAGTCCTGCCTCCAATTCCCAAAGTACTGAGATTACATGTGTAAGCCCCCATGCCTGGCCTCAAGTGCACTTCTTTTTTAACCCTTATAAACAGCTTTGAGAGGCCAAGAAATAACCTTCTATTTAAAGCTGAGGAAGCCCAAACTCACGGGGCAGTCCTGTGGGGAAGCCCTTTCTGGATGCAGGCATCTGGCACTTGCACACCCCTGTAAAGGGGGCAGTTCTGCTATAGCAGATTATTGTTACATAGGCTCTAAAACATACTAGTTTCTGAAGGAAAACAGAAATGTCTGGATTTTATTTTATGTGAAGTGTCTTTAATTTGAAAAACTTTAATGACTACATTAAAAATATATCAGGATCCTATCTGGCTTTTGGCCTGCTACTTTGCAGCCCATAATTTTTTACTGAGGTCTCATCCAATTCTAAGCTATTATGCTTTACTAGAATACTGATGTGAAGAGATACATCCATCATTATAAGAGTAATCAAGAGTTTTCTGATTTTAATATTAATCTCTCAGAGATAAGGGAGGTTTCAAATAAAGGAGCATAAAGTGTTGCAAAGTGAGAATTTCTGAATCTGGTGAAACAAAAGCTTTGCTAGTTTAAAAGTTACGTTCCTGGCTTGGGTTTTTTCTTGGCGTAGGGCTAAGAAGTATAGAAAAAGTCAGTTGGGTGCTTGCCACTGTGAGAGGAGGTAGAATAAAAAGTTGGATGGAAAGTGGAGCCTCGTGAGGCTTTCAATGAAAACTTCTTATTAAGGTGTTAGGTAATTAGTTCAAATCCACCACTGAATACTGCAAGCTGCAAAAGGAACAAAAACGTAAGTGCATTAAAAAGGATCATAAAATTCCAGCACCCTGGCATAGAAAATGCTGTTTATGCCCCAAGTCATAGTATCTTATAATGAAGCAAATGCTTTTGGAGAAGCATTTGCTTTCTGTTTCTACTGGGACTGTAGAGGTCTCAGTGACTTCACTGAAGCAGGTAATCAGAATGAAGTGTTATTTTATTTATGCTGTTTCTTTTGTGAATCTAAAGAGGTAGAGTTTCCCAGAAAGCCAAAAGATTTGAATAGCATTGCTCTTAATGGTTCTCTTATTCCAAAATCACCCTCTGTAAGGATGTGTTCATAGTAAATATAGGCATCTCAGTTTTAATTTTATGGAAATGTGTTTCACCCCTAGTAAAGAGCTATGCAGGTGTCAGTTAATACTGTTGTAACAAGTATTGTAAATACATAGGACCCTGGGAGGCAAAGACAGAGGCAGATGGATAACTTGAACTCAAGAGTTTGAGACCAGCCTGAGCTATCGAAAAATAGCCAGGCATTGTGGCAGGTGCCTATAGAACCAGCTACTCAGGAGGCTGAGGCAAGAGGATTGCTGGAGTCTGAGAGTTCAAGGTTGCTGTGAGCTATGATGTCATAGCACTCTATTCAGCATGACAGAGTGAGACTCTGTATAAAAAAAAAAAGTAACAAAGTTCTGGCTGGGTGCCATGGAGGTAGCATCTCTGCCCTCAAGAATTCAAAGCAAACAAACATACCGTGTCTGGCAGCGTCTGATTTCCTAGTCCTTTGCACACATGTTCCTATAAAGTAGGCATCTTATTTTTATTTTATGGATGAAGTGTCCAAGACTATGTGAAGTTCTGGACCAATGAGAGAAAATTTGAAACCACAGCTGCTCTTCTTACTTCATGGCCCTTCTTCCCTGACTGTTACCCACTGGAGGTTATGGTCAGGTATGTAATTATGATTTCAAGGCAGTTGTGTGTTCATTGTTACGATAACAATACATAGAAGCACAGACACAAGGAGAAATAAAAAATATTCTGATTGTGACAAACAGGTCAGTCCCCGTAGATGAGGCATGTGAGTGTAGGGCTTGATAGCTGGGTCTGGTGATGTTGAGTGAAGATCCTTGTAGCTACTGAAAGATTGGAGGTGTTGCCAGATAGTTGGAAATGTGAGTTGAGAGGGTGGTGCTGGTGATGACTGATATTGATGAGCTAATTGTAGTGGAAGAAATATGATCTCTGAGACAGAGTATTGCAAGAAAATGAGACTAGGAGGGGATGGAGGAAGCCAGATTGAGGAAGGAGACCAGGAGAAGAATTGTAGCCACAGAAAGAGAACAATCTGGAGAATGTAGGACTGATTCTTATCAAAGACTCTGAGCGTAAGGGTATTAACTCCTTCATACAGAAACTGGTACACAATAAATACCCAGGAAATATCATGATGTGCCTACATTTTTATTTGTTTGTGTTTGGCCAGGGCCGGGATTAAACCTGCCACCCTCGGTATATAGGGCCGGTGCCTTACTAACTGAGCCACAGGCACCGCTCTGATGTGCCTACATTTTTAATGTCCAATGGCTAGCACAGAATTTTTCTCTTATCACTTTTCTATGGAGAGAGCATATGTAGATATTTTATGTGAATTCAATAGGACTAGACGACAATCTTTTTTTTTTTTAATTTTTATAGTTAAATCATAGCTGTGTACATTAGTGCAATCAAGGGGTACAATGTGCTGCTTTTTTTTTTTTTTTAGCAGGAACTCAACTTTATTGCGTCAAGCAGCTGCTTATATAGAGCATGTAGACGACATTCTTGAATGTTCAAGAATGGGAGAAGATTCTGGCAAATTAGATGATAAACAATGTAATCATTTTCTTCTAGTAGAGTCAAAGGCTTGGAGGCTAAAGAGGCTCTTGCAGGTAAGAGATGTTAATGTTGCACAAGCTTTTGATGAAGTCTTGGGTCTGTGGGACAACTAAAGAGAAATGTGAGCTCTCTGTAGCCACTTGAAGTGCTGTACTCAAATACAGACACACCAGAAATGGGAGTCAGACTTAAGTAGATTTAAGAACTGGATCTAGAATGACCAAGTGAGAGAGCTTGCCTATTAGAATGATGGGCACAGGCAACAGCTGGAGTGTAGCACTGGGAACATTTGGCATAACAGGAATTCACTTAAAAGTTGGAGGGATTTTAATTCCCGTCAAGTATAATATAAACTAATATGATGATTTGAGACGGTATATCAAATATATTTGGCATGTAGTAGAAAATATTATGAACAAATGATGTTTGTAAGGAGCCCACTTTATTCAACAGGGCTTTTGGTGACAGTGGAGATCGATGTGGCTATGTCTCTGTGCCAGGCAGGGCCTTATTCTACCTTCTCTCCTTACATGACTGGTTCTATTTCAGAATTTCTTCCAGTTTGCACAGCAGAACTTCAAAATTGATACAAAACTTCTTACTTTCCCTGTTTGGGGGAATTATTAGACAGGACTTATTTTGTTCACCTGGTCTTGGCATTTCCAGTTGGAGCCTTCAGTTCCAAATCCTCAAGACAAGATCTTTTCCTAAGAGGTGCTGAGCAGGATGACTTGCTCAACTGTCTTCATATTTCTTTTGTTCTTTCTCTGTTTCATATGCACATTGCCTTGCATTAATTCACTTAATTTAACTTGATTTAGACATATGGCATTATAAACTTTGGTGAGATTTTTTAAAAAGGAACTATGTAGAAAAAAAAATCCTAGTTTTGCAAATTTGACTTGAAGTCAGATTAGTTCTGCATATGGCAAAAAGCATTGAAAGCTGTAAATTTGTCTAAAATAGCTTTTTGCCTCACAAGGTTGAAATCACCAACCTGATGATTTTTAAATGAAGAAGGAAAGTCTTTGGCAGTTTTCATGGACTCTTGACAACATTCTCCTACATGTTTATTTGAGGGATAATGTGTTCTACTTTCCATGCCAGATGAGCCAGTTCCAGTTACTTAGAGGCAGGGCTGGCCCCCTTCCCCACCCAGACGGTACAACTGCTTTGGCATCCAGGATATTGATGGAATAAGTAGTCCCATCCGGGCTGATTGCTTCAGTGGGAACATATTCGATGCTAATAGCACAGACAATGAGAGCAGTGGAGGAGGCATTTTGCAATTTTTTATGACAGAAGTTCTAGATTTTTAAATCATTACTTAGAAGCCCTATTATTTATGATTTTTAGTTCTACAATTGAAATTACAAGGTCGCATGTCAGCCTTGGATCCTGGATTTGAATACTAAATCTGATACTTCTTGGCTTTGTGATTCCTAGTCCAGTTATAAATCCCTTCGAAGTCTCATTTTCCTCATCTGTAAAATGGGAATTCTATTACCTAGATGGGAAGTGTGCACAGAAACATCTAGCACAATGCCTGGTGCATAATAAAAGTCAGTACTTACTAATTCCTTTCCTTTGCCTCTCCCTTTCCCTCTATCTTTTTGTGTTTTTGTCTTCCTTAGAATGATGGCAGAATCCATTTCAATTTCCTGCACTGTATAAAATGTCTTAATCTGGTGTGTCAGCCTGGGAGAGGTGGCGCTCTCAGTGATGCAGTGTGCTGCTTGGGCAGGCCACCCAGGGAGAGGGATGATATCTTGGGGTTCATGGTGTCTTTCCTCTCTGACAGATCACCTCTCCCTCTTTTCTGTAGCCCTGGAGCACCAGCCTGGCTACAGGAAAAAGGAGAAATGGTCAGTCTCTTTCCCCCTGCCTAGGCAGCTCTGTACTCTATTGTAAGATCTCTTTAGGGGTCTGCATCTGCAAAAAGCACTGAACTGCCCCCGGTGTCCCCCGTGGAGTTAATAATAGTAGCATCTAGCGCCTGGCCGGGTATGCAGCTCCTAGCCTTTCTGCAAGGTCAATTTTAAGTTGCCTACATCTTTCTAGACAACTAGGGGTTTCCCTTCATGCTGAATTATGTAAATTTTATGAAAAGGTCAAAAGCTTACCAGGCTCCAAGAAAACACTCCTCAAATTCTCTTTCAAGTCAGCTAGGATTAAAATCTTCCCAAAGAGAATACTTTCTAGTTAAATGTATTTTGTTTACTTTTTTCTCTGTACCCTTTCCCGCTGTACCAATGACTCCTCACCCTCAAAACTATCAGGATAATTTTTCTGCAATTAAATCTCATTTGGGTCTCCAGCAACCTAGGCGTATAGGTGAAGTTATTATGTCTTGACTCTTTTTAGGGTCACTGTCCTGGCTCTGGGCTTAGGGGTAATGCAGACAGCTGTGAGAACTGCCAGAACTCACTGTTTGCTGACAGGGAACATTTATAGCAAGTTAGTCTGAGCAGTAAATTTTAGGATCCCCTGGACCAAACTAAGTCCTATTTTTATTGTACAATGGATTACAAACCACATTCTTTAAAAAAAGACTATTTTTGTGCTAAATGTGCTCTGCTTATCCCTGGTATGTATTTATTTCTTTCAGTGTTTTAAAAAAATATTGTTTTTTCATAATTCAGATGTTACTAGTAGTAAGTAACATTAGTTTAAATACCTAAAATAAGAAAGCTATAGGGAGTTGCTAATGATAAATTTGTGATCATTAGTAAAGACAGAAAATCCTTTACTCATTTCTTTATGACTCAAGAAAAGGATACAATAAAAAATACTTTATAGTGGACACTAATTATGAGGATTCCAGGATGAAAGTGCAGTGCCCAAGATGACATCTATCCCAGGTCTTGTGTCTGTATCACCTTCACAGACCAGCAAAGTTATGAAATCATATGACGAAGAAAAAAGCCTACTGTAAATGTGCAGAACTGGCTTTATTCTCAGCCACTCCCCAAATGACAGCTATGGTTATTATTTTGAAAATTTAGGTTCATAATTGAGGTATATGTCTGAGAGGAAGAGATTTATTTTGATAGAGTCTCTCTTTGACTTGCCTCCTCGTCTACTGTGTTTGACATTCCTTTGAGAGAAGACTTTTTTTTTTTTTTTTTTAAATGCTCCTCTCATGGTAGGCAGTGGTGTCGATACAATCAAGTAACCCTTTGGCTGTGAAGAGAGTCTCTAGTCTTTCCCAGTTGGATGTCATTGAGCTGATATGGCTGATTGGTTGTTGTTGTTGTTGTTGTTTTTTTTTTTTTTTGAGAATCCAAGCCTTTTAAAGAACCGTGGAATCCAAGTTTGGTATTTTCTTCTATGAAAACATTAATTACCTACAATCTGATTTGAGCATAGCTTATCTTCTTTAGCTTTGGGTTAAAGCTATTTATCATTTCTTGCAGGTATTTACTACCACCTACACATAGGGCTTCTTGATTGGCCAAATGTCACTTGAGAAATGCAAGGCCTTCCTGCATAGCACTGAACTTAAACTCAAGGCCTTCCTACACAGCACTGAACTTAAACTCAAGGCCTTCCTGCACAGCATTGAACTTAACTTTTTACTGAAATTCTACTTTGTGAATCTTAGAGTCATTTGCAAGTCCCCCCCCCCCCCAGTAAATTTCTGGTCTCTGATCTTGTAATCGTCCAGAAAGTTGTCAATTTTTAATTTCTGTATTTCATGTTATTCTCTCAGTGTCTTTCATCAGAGGTTTGCAATTAATAAAATGTCATTACATTTTATTAATTGCTTTAACATTTATTCTGTTAACAATGTATTCTGTTAACAATGTATTCTGTTGATGTAATTGCCAAGGGATTTGTGGATGTAGGTAGAATTCTTTGGCCAGCATGTTTTCTCCTCATGGGCAAGGGTTTGGTGAACATTGAATTAGGAAAAGTTAGTTACAAGGTTTAATATGTAACTACCTCCTATGTGTAAGTCCTACATACAGCCTTTGAAGATTAGAACATACTTTACTCCTAGACCTAATGGGTCTACGTTTCCAGATCCCCCTAAATATGTGCCTTGGTTTTTGCAGTTTTCTTCTGGGCACTGTATTTCTGGAGTTCTTGCTCTATGTTGACCCCTTGTTGGAAATCTGTGTCGTGTGGTGCCATCCATTCTTGACTCATGTGAAAGTATTTAGAGCCTCAGTCAGGAGCTGTGATCATACTAGTCCTTTATTTGAGGAAAGGTCAGAGGCAAGGATAGAAGGGGACCTCTTTATTTATTTATTTTTCTTCTTTGTAGAGACAGACTCTCACTTTATCACCCTCAGTAAAGTGCTGTCACGTCACAGCTCACAGCACCCTCCAACTCCTGGGCTTAGGCGATTCTCTTGCCTCAATCCCACCCCGTCCCCCCACCCCAAGTAGCTGGAACTACAGGTGCTGCCACTATGCCCAGCTATATTTTTGTTGTAGTTTGGCCGCGGCCGGGTTTGAACCCACCACCCTCAGTATATGGGGCCCTACACACTGAGCCACAGACACCCCCCAGGAAGAGGACCTCTTGCATCTCAACATTAACTAAGCCCCTCCTGTCAGTGGCCAACTATTGACTGAGATGTTCAGGAAGCCCAGGAATCACTGCTCCCAAGAACTTTTTTAGGATTTGGTGCTTTTCTTCTTTGTGTCTGGAGCCTCATATGTTTGACCTCAGAAAGGGGAGCCTGCTGAGAGTTTTAGGAGAGGGTCTTTCCATGTGGCAACATAGTAAGTACCTACCAGGATCTCAGCCAGGACATAGGGTCATCTCTCAGGTGCCAGACACATGTCCCTCCTTGGCCAGTTCCGGGGCTTCCTAAAGGAAATGCCAGAGCTAAGAAGGTCTCTTTTTAAGGCTGCTCGACCTAGCGAGAGCAATCCTGAAAATCCCTCACGGTAAGGGGGACCTGGGGGTAGACACTATGAGTGATTTGGAAGTGCAGGGGCAAGTAGAGTCGGATTCCTTGAGTTTCCACTCTGCAGGGAGGCTTGGAGTGGACCTTGACTGACCTTGACTGACCTTGAGTGACCTTGACTTCAAAACTCTGTGCCTAAGTCTCTTGTATGAACTATGATAATATGAAGACTCTTACTTTTCTCACACCACTGTTTGTGAGAATAAAATTAGATACATCTGAAAAGTGCTGTGTTTATATTGAGTGCTCTGTTGTTTTTGATTAGCCATGCTAGGACCTTGATTTAGAATATCATGTATTTACCACGTTCTAGAAATAAGTATAATCCAGAGGTTTGTGGATCAGCCTTTGCAACTAGGCTGATCCTCAGTGTGACCTGGACTTGTAAAAATGCACATTGCTATATCTTCTACACTTAACTGTGTTAGAATCAGCACTGGTGCTGAGCTATCTGTGTTTTAAGAAACTCTCCTTGAGTGATTTTGATGATAGGTCTAATTTAGATGCCGTGGGGCTAGAACACAGTGACCTGCTAACACTCTGTTTCCTACTCCCCCTCTCAGGGACCAGCTGTGCCACGTCAGCTTTCCTGTCTTTCACACTGAACATTAGCAAGTTAAATCAGTTCTGAGGGCACAGCTGTCCACATACTTAGTGGACATTTCAATAATACGTGTGATTCTTTACTAACCTGGTGCCCAATCTGGATAGAAGTTATAATGCGTGATTAACATCTTTCCTTCTGAAACCAAGGTGGCGATTTTCCACACAGATTTGTGTACAACAAATCAGATGGATGACTGCACAGAGTATCCTTAGAAATCTTCATTTATATCATCTGTATCTTGGTTAGAGTGATTAAAAACGTACGTTCTGCTTGAGATAAAATCAGATGCTTTTTACTTTATATCTTTTTTAGATTTACAGTGTTGGGAGTGATTGCATGGCATTATATAAGCCAACTGGAGAATACCATTTCTATTGTGGATGGAATCTCCTGAGTCATTGATTAAATGGTTGGTTGCGACCTGGTGTGGGAGAGTATAGATACAGCAGGATTTGGGGACCAGAGAGACTGTAATTTCAAATTGTAGTTTCTTCTTTATTGGAGGGATAGTTCAAAATGTGCTTTTTGAATATTAGGCATTTTGAGGAGATATGCAATTGTTAAGCACCACCATATATAAAAGAAGAAAAATAAACCTTGCTGTTAGCTTGTGAAAGTATAAATGAATTCCAGACATTTATAAAAATAATCAAAGTTATATGCATGGTGAGGAGCTACTTAATTGTAACTTTAAGAGAAGTCATTTTGTGGGGCATGGATGTATGAGAGAAGAGCAGGTGGCTTACTTAGGTTTGTCTGTCTAGTGGAATTTAATCATTATACGGCTATTGTGATGGCTTCCCTGAATTGAAGAAAAAGTCATTTGATTGGAAGAATGACTGTCTCCCCCTTACCTCCAAATCAGGGAAGATGCTGTGTATAGAACTTTGCTGAATAATAGTTAGGTCCGACTTTTCTGCCTTTGATGTCAGGGACAGCGAGGGGTGGGTGGACAAAAGAGAGAGCGAGAACACTAACTGTGGAATGGCATCAGTTGATTTTGAGGCTGCAGCCTCATCAGGTGCTTAGCATTTGGCCATTCTACCAAAATCATCTTTTTTGGCCATCTGTGAAAAATTATAGGGATTGATAGCTTTGAGCACAGCAGCTGAGTCTAATGTGTTTCTGACTTGTGTATTGAAGGTAACGACCACATGGAGATATCCAGTGGCCAAACGTGCACAATAAATACAAGATGACCAGACATGTGCATATAAATTTAGAAATGTATTTACATCATGAACTGACAGTAGGTATTATTTAAATCTCTAGACAAGCGTATGACCTCTTCTATTTTAGCTCTTCACAGAAAAGTAGATCTCAAGAGAAATTAACCTTGAATGTTGTACTTTGTGATGCTTCTGGCATGTGCCCTGTCATGGTAGGTAGATTTTATTAATTTTCCCCAACATTTATCAGGCCTTTTGCTAGCTCAGCTGACCCCCTTTAAGAGAGGATTACTTGGTGTCATTCCACTTTCTGTTGGCTAGCTTGGACCAGCAGAAGGACCTGTACAGATAGGTTAAGCAGTCATTAGAAATTAATTAAGTTATGAGACAATAAGCTATTCAGCAATGCTGTAACTAAGGATCAAGAAGGTAGGATTCAAGACTTTAAATACATACTTTTACATTTCTCAAGCCTATTTATTGCTCAGAAAAACCTCAACTGATGAATGTATTGGGTGGAAACTTACCTTGTAGTGAAAGCAGCCTTTTAAAAAAAGTCATCAAAATGCCATGAGGTGATTTTGGCATGTATAACTTAGTAGCAAAGTTTCCTATGTATGTTTTCATTGTTTTTCCTCATCCAGAGCCTCCCCATCTTTGGCCGCTCAGTGCCCAAACCATGGAGCCACCGTTGGCTTCTTCCTCTCACAACTCACATCCAAGCAGCAAGGAAATTCCATTGGCTTTCCCCTTAAAGTATCCCCAGAGTCTGACCTACTTCTCTCCACATCCCACGACCAGACCATTCTTGTCCCAGCCAGCATCCCCTCTTGCTTAAATTACTGCAACAGATTCCCAGCTAGTCTCTTTTGTCTCCCTGACTCTACTCAAAACTACAGCCAGAGTGATCCTTCCAAAACATGAGTTAGGTGATGTTATTTCTCTGCTCAAAACTGCAAGAGCTTTCATCCCAAGAACCAGCCTGCTCTGATCTTGTCCATTCCTACCTTGGTCTCGCTGCCTCCTTTCCTGCCTTAGGACGTGCACCGAGGATCCTGCTGCCTGAGGCCTCTTCTTCCCGTCTGCTCCTGGGCTCAAATCCTTCTGGCCTTCAGGTCCCTGCTCAAATGTCCCCTTCTTAGGGACGCCCACTGTGATCACCTTAGGTAAAATTGCAAACTACCCCCAACCTCTTCACTCTCAATTTACCTTACCTTGTATTATTTTTTTCACAGTTCTTCTTACAAACAGCTTCACTGAGCAGAGATTTGTATACCATAAAAGTCCACCCATTATACAGTTTAATAGTTTCTAGTAAATATGCAGAATTGTACCACTGTTACCACAATCTAGTTTTAGGACATTTCTGTCACCCCAAAGTTCCCTCATGCCAATTTGCAGTTGTACCCCACTCCCCTCCACCCCAGGTAACCCTGGTGCTTCTGCATCTGTGAGTTTGCCTTTTCTAGGTATTTGAATATTAGTATTTGGCCTTGTGTCACTTTGTTTACATAGCACAGCGCTCAGCACGTGTGGTGGCATGGATGAAAGAGCTGCATATTTGTGTGAAATTCAAACATCACTATCTCACTTGTGCTTCTGACTTTATTTGCAGGTAGCTAGGGTGTCAGGACATGAAGAGGCTGGGCAGGAATGAGAAAGAGATGTGGGGTGCCACTGCTCGGTCTGTGTTTGTTGGGTGACGTTCTTGGGGCCTCCAGGTGAGTCCCTCCACTGCCCCGGGCTACTTGGGGAGGTGAGCAGACTCCTGACACATGTTCTATTTGTGAATGATTCCACCATTTCTTCACTCAGTTACACAGGAGAACACGGAATCGGTCATTAGGCCCTCTCAGTGTTGTGCCTACTCCCTCCCATATCCTCCTGTGCCCTCTGTCCTCACAGCTGCCCTCTCTCAGGCCCTCAGCTTCCTGACCATCTCCCTGTGCCACTCTGCTGTCCCTTCCATCCTTCCCTTGGGGCAGTTGTTGGCAGTGTCTTTAGAAACTTGGCTTCCCCCAGTGATTCTTTAAGACGTTGGCTTAATTAGACTCAGAAAGCTTTTCCCCACCTGCCTTCTGCTTCTTCCCAATGTGAACGCTCTCTCTTTCTGAGACCCCATCGATAGCTTTCAGGAAATACTGATACCTACACAATCTTTAGTGTCATATATGTCTAGCTCCTAAGCCTCTTTGTGAAGTACTGTTTATTTAAAACAAACAAAAAACCCTTAAAATTTCTAGGAGTTGACTATTCAAAGGAGTTCAGTAATTTACCTGTATATGTTTTCTCAAGTTGGGTATTCTTAAAATATTTCCTAAAATTTACCAAGATTTTCTATGGCCACCAGGGTAGAAAAGGAAAGCTGTAGGATAATTCTACAGTGGGAACAAACCAGGTATGTCTGGCTCAGGCTTACCAGCATTAGGACCAGACTTCAGCTCCACTGAGTCCACTGTCCTGCCAGAGGGTCCCAGGGCCCCTGGCCAGGGCTGTCAGTGGTGGTGCTGGGGCAGATCCAGGCCCACAGAAGGGCTTTCTCCACTGGGCTATGCTACCTCCTCATGCATTTCTGGCTACAGATGCCACGTCCATTCTCTGTGCTGTTGCTCCTGCTTCGGGCTGCTCTTTTGCCCCTTGGTGACCAGTGACCTTAAGGCTGACTTAAGACAATTGACCCCATGGCCAGTGGGCTTTGTCTGCTTGTAGCCCCCTTCCTGCAGTAGCAGCAAGGTGGGATGGGGGTGGTTGATGGAATGGCTTTGATGACAGCCCTAAGGTTGAATCTTGGTTCTTTTATATACTCGTTATTTGGTCTTGAGTGTGTTACATATTTCCTTGAACCCTCATATTCTCTTCCGTATTGTGGGGACAGCTGTAACTATCCTGCAGTTTGATCATGTGGCTCACGACCAACATTGGACATTCATCTCATTGTCCAGTTCCTCCACAGAGCCAGCGCTCAGGGAGTTTTTGCTGTTGATTGTTATCTTAAAGTGAGCTTGGAGGGCCCAGGGTGCTCCCCTTCCTTGGGGAGAGCAGACCCTTCTCCCTTTTTTCACCACTCTAGGTGTGGGGGTACCATGAAAGTTGTCATCTTTTTGACGACTGCCCGTGTTTTTCCAGTCCTTGGTCTCTCTCAGTGCTAACGAACAGCTGTGACACGTGGGCTGTACCTGACCCACACGTGTGATCCATGTTCTCTTTCAGGGTGAAAGTTAGAAAAGTGCTCTGTGCTGTTATCGCTTCTTAAATATGCTGCCTTTGGTGTTTCTGCTTATAAAAGATTGGCAGTTTTGTTATTAATGGTATTTGAGGCTGTCAGGAACACTCCCTTGGCATACAGTTGCTGGGCACCTGTCCAGTGTCAGGCAGAGTGCCACGTGCTGCTGAGCAGGGTGAGGGAGACTGTCAGGGCCTTATCGTCTCCGAGCTGACACTCCAGTGCAGGAGACAGACCTTTGCTGTGTGAGCTCACAGAGAAGGGTGAAATTATCAAGGAAATAAATGCTGATAACCAGAGGTTCATGGTGCTATGAAAAGTGTTAAGCAGGGAATTTGACCTGCTCAAGGGTTGGTGAGGAAGCCATTCTGAGAGGTTGAAAGATACCTGGAGTTAATAAGGTGAAAGGGAGAGAGCGGAGAATGTTTCAAGTAAAAGGGAGAAAAAAATCCATGCAGAGGCTGGAGGAAACAGCAATAGAAAAGTAATGTGGGGGGCAAAAAGCTGGGAAATGCAGGGGAAAATGGTGCTGGGAATGGGGCAGGGAAGGACTACACCTGGGCCTGTAGGGATACCTGCTTTATCCTAAGAACACTGGAAGGCCATTGAGGACAGATCGTAATCAGTAAGTGACAGGGAAGGCTGATGATGGCTCCTGATGGCAGGAGAACACTAATCGGGGGTTGGGGGGCGGGGGGGAGGCACTGGAGCCCAGTGCTCTGGTTCAGATCAGAGGTGATGGTTGTATCTTACCCTAGGGAGATGGGCACAGAGCAGGAGAGGAACTGACTACTTAAGGACAATTTACGAGGTAAAGTTTTCAGGGCTTGGTAAATGTTGTGGATATTGAGGGTGAAGGAAAAGAGAAACCTGATGACGTTTTCGTGTGTGGGGTGGTGCTATCATTCCACACAACTGAACAGGAGCAGGTACTAATGTATCCAACTGCCTGGGTACTGTCCACACAACTCCATGTACCATTTCCTACAACGACGTGGGTAGGAGTACTGTCAACACAACTCCATGTGCCATTTCCTATAATAACATGGGTAGGAGTACTGTCAACACAACTTCGCGTGCCATTTCCTACAATGACATGGATGGAAGTACTCTTCCATGCAACTCCACGGGTGCCATTTCAAATAAACCCATGAGTGGAGGTGCTGTTTCATTAACTACAAGGTAGAGATGCTGTTCCCCACAACGTATGGATGCTGGTGCCATTTGCATAAGTGGTAGTATTAATCCATTAAAATTCTGTTGTTATGGCAAAATTAAATTTGATCTTTTCTTTTTTATTTAAAGAGACAGGTTCTCACTCTGTTGCCTAGGCTGGAGTGCAGTTTGAGGCTAGATCATAGTTCACTGCAGCCTCAACTCCTGGGCTCAACTCCTGAGACAAGGAATCAGCCTCCCAAGTAGCTAGGATAACAGGTGTGTACCACAACACTGGCTAATTTACAAACTTTTTTTTTTTTTTTTTTTTTTTTTTAATGGAGAGATCTACCAATGTTGGCCAGGTTGAGTTTGAACTTCCTGCCTCAGGAGATCTTCCTGCCTTGGCCTTCCAAAGTGCTAGGATTATAGACATGAGCCACTGTACCTGGCCAATATAAGCTGTTTTTAAAATGTTGAAATAAAGATTATAAAATGGGTTATTTTATGTTTAGAGCTTATGAAAGGCTCTGGGCCTGTGATAAATTTTTTGCTTGGGATTGAAATTGCTTACGGACAGAGCTGACAATTAAATTGATTTTTTCTTTCTTTCTTTTTTTTTTTTTTTTTTTTTGAGGCAGAGTCTCAAGCCATCACCCTGGGTAGAGTGCTGTGGCATCACAGCTCACAGCAACCTCAAACTCTTGGGCTTAAGTGATTCTCTTGCCTCAGCCTCCCAAGTAGCTGGGACTACAGGTGCCCACCAGAATGCCCAGCTATTTTTTGGTTGTAGTTGTCATTGTTGTTTGGCAGGACTGGGCTGGATTCGAACCTGCCAGCTTCAGTGTACGTGGCTGGCACCTCAGCCACTTGAGCTATAGGCACCAAGCCAATTAAGTTGAATCTTAAGGGACTATTGCACTTAATGATTTGGTAGAGAGAGATGAGAAAAAAGGAACAAGGAAAGGTGTAGCCAGGGAGGAAGGAAAAATACTTCAAGAGAATGGAATTATAGAAGCCAAGGCATTAGTGTGATTCAAGGAGAGAGCATTTCGTGATGTGGAATCCCACCAACATCCAAGATGTAGAGGAGTGAAAGTAACAATTGGATTTGATGCCCATCAAGATAAAGCATGCATGCGTGGCTTGGAAACCAGAGGCAGCCGAGACCTGGCACCTGTGCCACTACAGGAATCCCCGAGCCTGACTGGAGACCTGCTTGAGTAACTACAAGAAGGCAGAGCTTCCCAGCTGGTAGAACAGAAAAGAAGATGAGTTACAGAAAACAGGGTCATGACTTGTTTCTTGCACAGCAGTCTTTGCAGTAAGATTTTTACCTACTTTCTAAATGCTGTACACTCATTCGTTGAGCAGACTTTATGGGCTAATCTATATAGAGGCGAGGTGAGAGGTGCGCCATTCCCTGAAGACACTCTCAGCAGAGAGGAAAGGTTTGACAATGATAGGTCTAAGCATAAGGTAAGGGAACCATCACTCACACAGGAATAAATTACCGTATATACTCGAGTATAAGCCGAGTTTTTTCTGGCACAAAATTTGTGCCGAGTTCGGGTTTTTCGGCACAAATTTTGTGCCGAAAAAACTTGGCTTATACTTGAGTATATACAGTATTAGCATTTAGAAAAGGGAAAGTTAAACAGTTGATGTGGAATGTACAGATCAAAAATGGAAATGTGAAATGCATAATCAATAATCATGCACGCCTGGGTTAAGAGACTCCAGGAAATCTCAGATATTTTAACACCCTGGGTTTTACTTAGAGGGCCGTAGACAGCTGTTAGTCTTTCTTACGTGTCATTTCTTCCTTTGTACTTTGGTAAACAAATTTTCAAGTGTTTTTCCAGGGTTTGCTTACAAGGTCGAAATTTTGGAACATAAATTTCTCTGGAAATGATTTTAAAGGTATGGCTTTTATGATTTACGTATTCCAGGAACAAAGTAAAGTTAACTGAAGTATTAAAAAATTCAGTACTTTTTTTTTTTTTTTTTTTTGTAGAGACAGAGTCTCACTGTACCGCCCTCGGTAGAGTGCCGTGATGTCACAGGACTCACAACAACCTCCAGCTCTTGGGCTTCTGCGATTCTCCTGCCTCAGACTCCCGAGCAGCTGGGACTACAGGTGCCCGCCACAATGCCCGGCTATTTTTTTTGTTGTTGTTGTTGCAGTTCGGCCGGGTCTGGGTTTGAACCTACCACCCTTGGTATATGGGGCCGGCGCCCTACTCAGTGAGCCACAGGCACCATCCAATTCAGTACTATTTTAATAAAGATAATGAAAAAGGTATATTTTGTTCTTTCAACCTGGGTTGACAGTTTTAAAAATATTAATATCCCTTCTAAATGATAATTCTTTTTTTTTTTTTTTTTTTCTTTTTTGAGACAATCTGAAGCTGTCACCCTGGGTAGAGTACTGTGGGATTATACCTCACAGTAGCCTCCAACTCTTGGGCTCATGTGAGCCTCTTGCCTCAGTTTTTTTCTATTTTTAGCAGAGAAGGGGGTTTCACGTTTTTTGTGTTTGTTTTTTTTGCAGTTTTTGGCTGAGGCTGGGTTTGAACCCGCTACCTCTGGCATATGGGGCCGGTGCGTTAGCCCTTTGAGCCACAGGTGTTGCCCGTGCGTTTTTTTTTTCTTCTTTAAGACAGAGTCTCACTGTGTTGTCCTTGGTAGAGTGCTGTGGCATCACAGCTCACAGCAACCTCCAACTCTTGGGCTTAACCGATTCTCTTGCCTCAGCCTCCCAAGTAGCTGGGACCACAGGTGCCTGCCACAGAGCCCAGCTGATTTTTGGTTGTAGTTGTCATTGTTGTTTGGCAGGCCTGGGCTGGGTTCGAACCCGCCAGCTCTATTGTATGTGGCTGGTGCCCTAGGTGCTGAGCTACAAGGTCCTGAGCCTGAGGTCTTGCTTTTGCTCAGGCTGGTCTCAAACTCCTGAGCTTGAACTCATTCCCAGAGTGCTAGAATTACAGGTGTGAGCCACTGTGCCCGGCCAGAGCTATCATTTCATTTGGCTAGACTATATCTAAGTCACTAAGGAAACCTATTTAAAGAATTAAATCTGATAAAGTATAGCTAAATTTTAATGGAAATACCAATAGGCTTCCCAAAAAATACAAGAATCGTGATGTATCTTAAATTAAATATCAAAATCCATGTTTCACCACTTCCTAAATAGAAAGAATTATCAAGCCAGGTGCGGTGGCTCACTCCTGTAATCCTAGCACTCTGGGAGGCTGAGGCAGTTGGATTGCTTGAGCTCAAGAATTTGAGACCAGCCTGAGCAAGAGCAAACCTGTCTGTACTAAAATTAGAAAAACTAGCCTGGTGTTATGTGGGCACCTGTAGTCCCTGTTACGTGGGAGGCTGAGGCAAGGGGATCACTTGGGCCTAAGAGTTTGAGGTTGCTGTGAGTTGTGGCACCATGGCACTCTACCCAGGGCGACAGAGTGTGTGCTGTCTCAAAAAGAAAAAAAAAAAAAGATAGCTCTGAACAAATGTAGATTCTGTTAAGCAGAAGAGGTTTGATATGAGGCAACAATCATAAACCATTCAGGTGAAGACTGGGTGTCGAGCCAGCTTCATAATCCTGTAAGCCTCTTACAGCATCTTTTGAAAAAGTGCGATTGAGCAAGTGCCTTCTCAGGCCGCCCCCTGTGCTCTCTGCTGGGTTTCCGGCTGCACAGGGGTCTTGTCACATAACTGAGCAAGTGCCTTCTCAGGCCGCCCTCTGTGCTCTCTGCTGGGTTTCCGGCTGCACAGGGGTCTTGTCACATAACTGCTCTTTTTCTCTCATTTACCTTTTACTGACCTGCCACCGAAGTCATGAGAAGACCCCGAGGATGATTTGCAACCCTTTCTTCTGAACTCTTAATTTTTTTGTATTGTGTGTAGGGATGGGGGTTGAGTGTGGGAAGTGTTTGTCCCATACAAAGTTTGGGAATCTAATACACGGCCCAGACCCTCATTCCTGTACTAAATGCGTCTGTGAATATGGGCTTAGAAAGAGCGGCATATGTACTATATTTATAGTAACCTGTGAAGTCTGTTCACAGATCCCAGTAGAACCTTCTGCTCTGAACTGTCCTGGGTAACACAGTCTGAGGAGGTTCCTGAGGCGCGATTTATTCCAGCGTCCTCCTGCTTCACAGCTAGTGGCAGCTCCACACTCACCATTTGTCAGCTCAGACTCTGCTGTCCCCGCTTACCCTGCTCAGCTGGTCTGGCTCTTCCCCTGCACTGCTGCTGTCCTCACTGTCCTTTCCATCCACTCCTGCCACCATGCACCAGCCGTCCGCCTCACACTTGTCCTCCCTCTCAGTCCAACATCTGTGCGTCCAGGCAGAGTCTGTGCTCAATACCCATTTTCCTCCTTGAAACCTTCCCAATCAGCCTACTGCACAGTACATTTCCTTATTTTAGAATTCCTCATCTACTCTGCCACGGAGCCAAGTAGAAATGCCTTTCGTTGTTCTCTGCTCATCTGATGTGTGTTTCCTTCATTTGAAAGTACACTAATAATAGAAGTTGAATCTTCAAGTGTTAATGCTGAAAAGGACATTAGCATTGAGAACTTGGTGCGTGGTGGTGGGGGGTGTTAATTAAAGATATCCCCGCAGTGTCACGTTCGAATCCCAAGGAAGGAGGGAGGGGGAAAGCATAGATTGAACAGCCTTTCTCCAGGTAATTCTGTTGCCAGCACCTCCCTCTTTCCCTCCCTCTCTGATCCTTCCTTGTCCCTGTTCTGCAGAGAATCACTCACTGATGCAGATCAGCTTCAAAGCTAGCCTGAGGAATGCGGAGAGCACCTCTTTACCTCTCTCCTGCCCACATGCCATGGTTAGAAATTAAACACCCAGTGTCAGAGATTTAGAGGAGGGACAGTAGGCAAAAAAGGAGAGAGAAATGAAACAGATTGTCAGTGCCCCCTCTACACACATGCACACACCCACCTTACCTGTATACACACATATACACACATGCACACCTGTACACACTCACATATACACACATATACACATACATTCACCTGTATATACCTGCATGTGCACACACACCCTACCTGTACACATTCACATATACACACATACATTCACACACACACCTGCATATAGACACATATGCACACATACACATATACCTGCACACAAATATATACACACATACACACACCTGCACACACATACACACATCTGCACATAGACACGTGCACACACACATATACCTGCACACAGACGTATACACACATACACTCACACACATCTGCACATAGACACATATGCACACATACACATATACCTGCATGCAAACATATACACGCATACACTCACACACACATCTGCACATAGACACATATCACACACATACACATATACCTGCATGCAAACATATATACACATACACTCACACACACACCTGCATATAGACACATATGCACACATACACATATACCTGCACACAAATATATACACACATACACACACCTGCACACACATACACACATCTGCACATAGACACACATACACTCACACACACATCTGCACATAGACACATATCACACACATACACATATACCTGCATGCAAACATATACACATATACACTCACACACACACCTGCATATAGACACATATGCACACATACACATATACCTGCACACAAATATATACACAAATACACACACACCTGCACACACATACACACATCTGCAAGTAGACACATATGCACACATACACATATACCTGCACACAGACATATACACACACACACATATCTGCACATAGACACATATCACACACATACACATATACCTGCATGCAAACATATACACACATACACTCACACACACACCTGCACACACATACACACACCTGCACATAGACACATATGCACACATACACATATACCTGCACACAAACATATACACACATACACTCACACACACCTACACACACATATACACACCTGCACATAGACACATATGCACACACACACACACACACCTGCACATAAGCACATATACGCACACACACCTGAACATGCATACATACACCTGCGCATAGGCACATAGGCACACACATATACATACTTACACATTCTCATGCCCTAACCTGGGCAGGGTGCTGTGATGGGCCCATTATTTTTTTCCTCAGAATGGATTTGGCTTATGGTAAATGGAGAGTCCCTATTCTTCTAGGACCAGCTCTTAAAGGGCTGAGCCTCTTGGTGTCATTCACACAGGACCTGTGCAGTAGTGAGATTTTTACTTTTATTTCCAAGAAGAAAACTTGATACTGTTCTGCAAAGGAGATTTTTCGTCTACACACAGGCTGACACCTGTTTTAGCTGTTCCTGCTGATCCTTAATGTTGGATAACTTCACATGAGCAGTGAATATTTCTCCCACAAACTGATAAGTTGACAGCTCCACTTTCTGCGTGAGGTAGCCAGAAGCCCAGAGAAGCAAACTGGCTTGACCAGGGACACAGTTACCAGCAGAGCTGGGACTAGGACACAGGTCCCCTGAGGTCTTTCCTTCACTGCTTTCTCTTCTTTGCTCTGATGGTCCCTACGGTGCTTCAGACAAACACATTTCATAAACCTTCACCACTTCTTTTTACAGTGAAGTACGTTGAGCTTCCTGCTTTTTTCCCTTGCCATATGCACAGATGCTCGCCCCAGCCATCTGGGGAAGGAAAAGTCGTATCTGGCAGGGGATGAGTGTGCAGATGCATTCTTTTTATAATTACTCAAAAGAAGGTTGTTGAAGGTATGATTTAGCCGGCTTCTTCAGATCTAGATTCAAAAGCCATTCTCTTATTCAGAAAATATTTCAATTAATTAATTAGTTTGTTTTTGAAGCAGTCTTGCTCTGTTGCCCCGGGTAGAATGCAGTTGCATCATCATAGCTTATAGCAACCTCAAACTCTGGGGCATAAGTGAACCTCCTGCTTCAGCCTCCCAAGTAGCTGGGAGTAGAGGCTGGTCCACCACGCCCACCTAATTTTTTTTCTAATTTTGCTAGAGATGAGGTCTCACTCTTACTCAGGCTGGTCTCTAACTCCTGAGCTCAAGCAATCCTCCCGCCTTGGCCTTCCAGGGTGTTAAGATTATAGGCGTGAGCCACCGCTCCTGACCCAGAAAATATTTTATTTTATACAAGACTCTCAGAATGTTAATTCTTTCTCAATCTGTGGTGTCATTTTTCAGCATTTGTCTCTGACTTTAGTGGCTCCCTGAAAGCTAGTACAGCACCAGCATTAATTTGACCCCCGGCTGTCCTCTGTCTGTGTCAGTTCCTGCCCTCCAGGCTGTTGCTCTTGGTTATATCAAAGATGGGAGCAGCTGGAATCAGATGCCTGTGATTATTAAGATGGTAATAACTGATCATGCCGACAACAGCAATATTACTAGTGTTTAAATAATTAAAAATGTTACCTATAAGGCATGCCGGGATTCAAGGTGTCAGAATAAAAAGAGTTATCTAGAATAGCCTAGGTAATAATAAGCTGCTTTTGTTTTTGTTTTATTCAGATATTCTGGCTAAAAAATGCTATGTAGGAATGATGAACCTCTTCAACTTTAAGCAGTTGTCTTTTTTAACTTCTTTACAAAATATAACTATGTAATAAGATTGTGAGGAGTGCTGTATGGGGGGAACAAATTAGTTTTCTTAGATTTCTCAAAGTTATTAAGAGAACTTAATAACTTGATATTCTTCTCTGTCTGCCCAAGTAGATTGATGATGCTATATACTTATTTTGTACCTCTTAATTTAGGAAGTACTTGCAAACTCATCATTTCATTTATCTCAATGAAAGTATTGTGGGGAAGGTAGTTTTACCCCTGTATAAATAGAGAAATAAATGTTGGTTCATAAGAGCTAAATGATTTGCCCAAGTTATATAAATAATCAGTTGTGAGGTTGGGTTAGAATACAAGATATGTCTGTGATTTCATAACACTTTCCAAGAATGTGAAATGGCAGGAGACTGTATAACATAGCCTTACTATATTTGGGAAAATATAAGAAATACTGTCTTCTGTGGTAGAATCTTTTGGATCCACTCTTCATCAGAAAGGTAAGTAATTATATGAAGGAAAAGTGGACTCAGAATTTTTCTTCACTAGAAAAATGTCTTTACTCTTAAATTTGTAACTCTAATACTCTAGCATGACTTTGATAACTCTTTTCACTGTAGATGATTCAAGTCTAGATTTCTGCCTATATTGAATAATTCAAATATTTCTTTACCGAGTGTGTAGATATCTTGTCAGAATTCCTCTAAAGATTTTAATTTGGAAAGCATTTCCTTAAGAGATTAGACGCAGCTTCTATTATGTCATTTTTATTTATTGTTCTTCTTGATTTCAAACCTTGTCCTTTCATTCCAGCACATTACCTGCCCAGCTTCTCATGCTCACTGTGGACAGGGCTTAGAAGGGCTAATTCTGACATTTTTCCATTGCTTACCACGATGCCACATAAGTCAAAGCTATGCTTCCTGAGAGCTGCAAGCCCACATCCACCTCCCTGAAAGCAGGAATCCCTAAGACTGGGGTACGTCTGGAAAGTTTATGGGGCACGCCCTTTCAGAGATGGCAGACCTTGTGGAGAGAATAAAAGCTTTAATGTGGGCCAGCGTCAGAGCAAAATTCCAACTATAGCATAGTGGCACCCAGTTGTTCCCTGGCCCAAGGATACCTAGCTGAAGTCCAAGTCCTAGAAAGAGAGGGATGCTTTAAAAAGAGCAAGAAAGAGTTAAAAAAAAAAATCATTGTTTTACTGAAATCTCTGTGGGATCCTGAATGCATGGTAGCATTGGTGATTTGGGCAGTGCTGGAAGGGCATTCTTGGAAGTGTCTCCTTCAGAGAAATGTGTCATGGGTCTTGGAGGAATTACAGGCTTTACTGCCCATGTCAGAGCTTTTGACAAGAGCCGGGGCCCTGTCACTGTCCACATCAGTGGACTGTGTAACAGACATTGTTTTGTGGAGTGGACTGGCAAGAATGTGGGAGCTGAGAGGGCATTAATGGTTTGGAGAGTTCGTGGCACAAACCTTGGAACTAAGGCGCTTGTCTTCCCTGTGTAGTTGAAGTTTCTGTAGTTAAGAGTGGAGTCAAGGCTGCACAAGAAATGTTTCATAACAGTTTCTAATGTCTCAGTTTTAAGTTAAGTGGGCTGGGAAATAAAGGTTTACACCAGGGGTCCTCAAACTTTTTAAACAGGGGGCCAGTTCACTGTCCCTCAGACTGTTGGAGGGCCGGACTATAGTTTTAAAAAAAAACAACTATGAACAAATTCCTATGCACACTGCAC
>CAUYPK010072956.1:0-11428 GCA_963574355.1 Loris lydekkerianus | reverse complement strand
ATTGTGCAGGCAAGCATATATGACTAGAATTTAATAACTTTGTTTTCTTTTTTTTTAATATTTTTTTATTTTTTTATTGTTGAATCATAGCTGTGTACATTAGTGCAATCACCTGTACCTATTCTAAGATGCACCATAGATGTGACCCCACCCATTACCCTCCCTCCACCCAAACCTCCACCCTCCCTTCCCTTTCCTTGGCCCTTTCCCCATAGTCTTGTGCTATAGTTGGGTTATAGCCTTCATGTGAAAGCTATAATTTAGCTTCATAGTAGGGCTGAGTACATTGGATACTTTTTGTTCCATTCCTGAGATACTTTGCTAAGAAGAGTATGTTCCAGCTCCATCCATGTAAACATGAAAGAGGTAAAGTCTCCATCTTTCTTTAAGGCTGCATAGTATTCCATACTATGTGCTAGCAAATTGTACCACAATTTGCTAGTCCATTCGTGGGTCGATGGGCACTTGGGTTTCTTCCATGACTTAGAAATTATGAATTGGGCTGCAATAAACATTCTGGTACAGATGTCTTTGTTATATTGTGACTTTTGGTAATAACTTTGTTTTCTATGTATGTTATGGTTAATTTATTTACAATGATCAATTTTACTTTTCCATTAATGGCAGTAACAAAAAGTTTTGTAATTAAACATAATTTGTTTCAATTTAAGAAATAAATTAATTTAAAGAAAATAAAATAAGTAAATAGCAGGACAGGTATTAAACAGAGAAAGCAAATAACTCATCCCTGGTGGAAGAAGGAAATGACTAAAGTTAGGGGAATGCTGATCTGATTGGATGGAGTTTTCCAACCAGACTCTCCTGACCTCCAGGATAGCAAATTTCACCATCTAGTGAGGTATCATCCCAGGTGTCTGGCTCCCTTACTTTCCTATAAGCTTGGGCCACCCTGTCCCAATACCCACCAGCTGCATGTGGATATTGGGCACCTGAAACATGGCTACTCTGTACTGAGATACATCATAAGCACAAAGCATGCCCTGGGTGTAGAAGATCATACAGTAAGAAATTTAAAATATCTCATTAATAATGTTTCTATTGAGTGCATGCTGAGAGAAGAATAGTTAGGATATATTGGGTAAAAAAGAAATGTTATTAAAATTCATTTCACCCTTCTCTTTACCTTTCTTTTATAACAAACTACGTGACTACTAAATAATTCACCATTATTTACGTGGCTTGCACTTTCGGTTTGCCTTCTGTGTCTGTTAGCACTGCTATCATCTATCCAGCACAAAGCCTGGCACAGAGTAGAATTTTATCAAATACTTGTGGACTATTAGCAAGAGAATGAATACTTGAACAAGTGGCTTTGACTGGATTGGGAGTTTAAAGAGGGAAGACTGAAGTCAAGGAGACAGCCCCAGTTTCTTTACCCACGTGAAAAGAAGGAGTGTTCATGCATACCTCATGGGGATAGGGAAGACAAAATAATTTAGGGAGAAATTTTTTTATTGTTGGGTATTCACTGAGGGTACAAGAAACCAGGATACACTGATTGCATTTATTAGGTAAAGTCCCTCTTGCAATCATGTCTTGCCCCTAAAAGTTGTGACACATACCAAGGCCTCACCCCCCTCCCTCCTTCCCTCTCTCTGCTCTTCCTTTCCCCACCCCTCCCTCCTTCTTTCTCTCTCTGCTCTCCACTTTCCCCACCACCACCATGTCTTTAATTGTCATTAATTGTCCTCATATCAAAATTGAGTACATAGGATTCATGCTTCTCCATTCTTGTGATGCTTTACTAAGAATAATGTGTTCTACTTCCATCCAGGTTAATACAAAGGATATAAAGTCTCCATTTTTTTAAAGGCTGAATAGTATTCCATGGGATACATATACCACAGCTTGTTAATCCATTCCTGTGTTGGTGGGCATTTAGGCTGTTTCCACATTTTGGCGATTGTAAATTGAGCTGCAATAAACAGTCTAGTGCAAGTGTCCTTATGATAAAAGGATTTTTTTCCTTCTGGGTAGATGCCCCGTAATGGGACTGCAGGATCAAATGGGAAGTCTAGCTTGAGTGCTTTGAGGTTTCTCCATAGTTCCTTCCAAAAAGGTTGTACTAGTAATTTAGGGAGAAATTTTTAACACTGAGCCTGGCCCAAGGCACGTGCTATAAGGAGAAGTTAGCCATTAAGGGAAAATGCCTTCACTTAGAACCAAGACACGTGGATGAGGCCATCCCAGCTATGAACCAAGGATTAAGAGAAAAAGGTTCTTTCCAGAGAGTTTCTCTGTCTTATGCAAACGCACGTCACGTCCTTCACATGGCTCGTGTCCAAGGACCCCAGCTTGTAATACCATCACCTTCAGCCCATCCCCACTTTTCCGTGCTCCAGTATCTTGCCACTTATAAGGCAAGAGGTAGGGGTGTATGTGGTGTATCAGCAAAACACTCCCCCCCCCCCCAGGTCTTATCTTATTGCTAAAAATAATGTACTTGTAAATTGCTTTATAAATTATTTACCACCAGGGGCTTCATCACCGAACAAGTGCTACAGCGCACTGTGAAAATGGGGGGCCGGGGGATAGCAGCGAAGGAGGGAGAAAAAGCGGCATTGGAATCACTTATAAATAATGTATTCATTGGTCAAAGAAAGTTATCGCCTTTTATGAAGTGTTTGGAATTCGTCTCGCATACTAAGCGGGCGTCCTCTCGCTGACTCTGGGTGATCTTCCGCAGCCTCCTGCTGCTGGGCCTGGGAACCCGGCCGTGAGATGCCATTTATTTATTTCAGCCGAGGCTACAATTGCCTGGCCTCCTCACCTGGAAATAAACAGCAAACAGGCCGACGGGGACTGTTGCGAAAACGCAAAGGTGTGTTGGCAAGTCCAGGGAGAGAAGCTGGTGTCCCTGAGTGGGCCAGGCACTTGGTATTCACCGCGTAAGCGCTGCTCCTAATGAAGGCATTTGGTATTCATGCAGGTGTCACAGGCGTTTCCAGAGACGCTGGGCTCTAATTCACCACGGGTTAATGGACACCACTATTAAAGTGTTATCGGAAGTTTGACATTCAAATAACCCAGTTTAAAAATCAGACAAACCTAGACATTAAATCTGAAGGGAAGAAAATGTAGGTGAAGTCAAGTATATAAATGTCAACTTTAGACGGAGCATTGATATGCCTTTGAGAGGGACAAATGGTTGATCCACGTACTTCTTGCTCTTTCTCCTGCCCTGACCTCTCCCGTGCCTGGGCTGTGGTATGTTCCCTGAAGACCATGGGCCAGTACCTCGCAAGGAGGGGAGGGGCACAGGCATATTAAATGAACTGTGTCACTCACCCCCCAAAACCCCAGCCGTGCCCTTGGCCCCTTGGTCACAATCCTTTCAGTAAACATTTAAGGTACATTTTCTTATTCTCATATAAAATGAAATTGAAAGCTCATGGAACTTAAGTGATTCATACAAGATTTCTCTCCACCAAGTAAGAAAGGATTGGAATATTTGCAATACTTACATTTATTTTCCCTATGTATTAATTTAACAAGTATTTACTAGAAGGCTTCCTTTGCGCCACATTTACTTAGCAGCTGGTTGATGCTAGTAAGCAAGACAGACTCTTGCTCCACCTATTTGGAAGAAGGTCCAGCATTTTTTTACGAAGATAAACTTATACCTACCCTATGACCCACAGTTCCACTCACAGGGATTTACCTAAGATAGAGGAGTGTAATGAAATGTAACAGAATGCTGATGGAATATTTATTCATAATAGTCAAAGACCTAGATAAACTAAAGTCATGGAATGTCATAAAATGTTCATGACCTCCTTATTTATATAGCCAAAAGTAGAAAAAGAAAGAGCCAAAATAGAAAAATAGCCCACATGTGCATTGACAGAAGAACAGATAACCTGTGGTATACCCATGAAACACAATACTCAACAATAAAAGAAGGAATTGCTGATATATGGGATGCCACAACTTGGAAGGAGCTCAAAAACATTGCATTGAATGATGGAAGTTTTAGAAAAAAACAATGCATACTCTATGATTGCATTTATATAAATTTTGGAAAAGAAAAAACTATTTGATATGAAAATAAATTAAAATAATAGTTGCCTCTGGGGTGAATGGAGTTGGGGTTTAATTAAGAAGGGGTACATGGAAACTTTGGGGGTAATATTAATGTTTTCTATCTTGACAGGGGTTTAAGTTGGACAAGTGTGTATGTTTTCAAAACTCACCAAATTGTACACTTAATACTTGTGCATTTTGTTATATGTCCATTTGACAACAAGTAAAAAGAAGACTGGTCATTTACCATATTCATTTAATATTGAACTTTGGTTGATAATGATATGCATGCTGAAGTGGTTAGAGATGAAGTGTACTGATGTCTTCCACTTAGTTTGAAATTCCTTAAGAAAAGGGATGAATTGGGTGGCACCTGTGACTCAAAGGAGTTAGGGTGCTGGCCCCACATGCTGGAGGTGGTGGGTTCAAACGCAGCCCCAGCCAATAACTGCCAAAAATAAAAAAGAAAAGAAAAGAAATGGGATGAATGGATGGATGAATGTATGGATGGATAGACAGAGAAAGGGATGAACAGATGGATAAATATGCGATAAAGATAATGTAACAAAATGTTAGTTGTATAAGATAGAGGATACGTACATAAGACATTACAACTTTCTTGTATGTTTAAAATTTTTCATTATAATATGTTAAGAAAAAATGCTTTAATATAAACAAATGACTCTTTCCCTGTGTTGATGTTCTGACAGTTGAGCAGAAAAGATAAAAACATTAAACAAGGTAAATACACAGACAGGTAAATATATAATTGCATATTTGAGTGAACATTATGAGCAGCAAAACCAGGGTACAGTGTGAAAGATTTATTGTGGAAATTGTTTAGATGGTGATCAAAGAAGTCTCTTTTTGGAAGCAATGTTTTCAAAATTGAGATGTGAAAGTGAGAAGGCGGCCATCATGAGATGCCACAACTTGCAAGAATCTCAAAAACATGTTGAGTAAAAGAAGTTTTAGAAAAAAGAATGCATACTCTATAATTATATTTATATAAATGCTAGAAAAGGAAAAAGTATTTGATATTGAAATAAATTATGATTTATTTACAAATCACAATGCTTGTTGTGTGCATATAAGCAGGAAGAGGGAGCCAGGCATGTATGGAGACACCAAGCTAGGAAAGAGATTGGCATATATGAAGAAATGGAAGGAGGCCAGTGGATGGGGTGTGGTCAACCTAGGAAAGGACCAGTGAGGTAAGGTGGAAAGGAAGGCAGGGCCATGCTCAGTGAGTAGTTTATAGGCTCTGCTGAACACTAATTGTTCTGATTCTCTTTGGGTTAATCCCACCTATTTGGGTTAGAGCCCACCTAGGACTTTGAATTTGAAACCCAATGTTGAAACAACAATAATGATCACTGATAATTATTAAGTGACCATTATGTGCCAGAAACTGTGCCAAGCACCTTATAATGTGACCTCACTTAAACTTCACATCCCTCCAAGCCATATACTATTTTAAATAAATATATAAATATGCATGCCTCCCATTTTCCATGCAAATGAAACTGAGGTTTGGGAGAGATTAGGTGGCTTTCCTGAGGTTGTGTAGCTGGGCCAACATGCAGCTGGGACATGAGTCTCAAATAATAAAGGGCCATGATCCTACCACCTGAAAAATCCTTGGGGGAAATGGGAAGGTTTAATCTAATCCTTAAAGTCCCAACTGTCCTCTTTGAAATTGTACAGCTATTGAAGGGAAGGGAGATTTTACTTGTGCCCTATAGTCCCAAGGATCTGAATTATCATCAGTAAGAGGATATCCTGAAGGCCCATGCTGGGAAAAACACAAAGTAATTGTCATGAATAGATTTATCCAGAGATGACAAAGCCACATCAGGAATTATGACTGATGATAAGATTCCTGCCATCAGGCTGGTAAAGGTTAGGAAGGGGACAGTCATGAGATGAAGGGACTCAAGCATCAGATTTGGGTTGGATCTGATAGCTTTTTAAGTGCTCCCAGCCCTGAGATGGGAGACCGGCTCTGTGTGTGGCTGTGGCTTCTCCAGCCAGTTGGCAGCAGCTGTCTTCCTAGAGCTGTTTAATAACATCTTCATTGACACTGCATGCACAAACAACATTTTCCATTTAAACCACGTTCATTGCTGGCCTCACGGGAATCACCAGTGAGACTGGAGTGCCAGCTAAGTAGAAAAAGGCTGAACTGGCAATGCAAGCAATTACTCTCATGAGGGGGAAGCAGCCAGACTCCCGAGTGTGAACGCTGTCTGAAATTTGCTGCTCTAGGATGCTTTTCTACAGGGGCTAACGTCAGGTAAAGTAAAAGTGGGGCCTATGGATCAATATCTGTAGGCACAGAGTTTCTCAGACTTTGGTAATTTAGGGGATACAGGGTCCAGGCTCTGTAACTCATGGGACACAAGTGGAAAACAAACAAAAAAAAATACTCACGGGTGATGCCTGTAGCTTAGGGCACCCGCCCCATACGCCAGAGGTGGCAGGTTCAAACACAGCCCCAGCCAAAAACTGAAAAAAAAAAAACATAAAATAAAGATAAAAAAATACTCACATTAATCTCAGCTCTGCCTTACAAAAACAAAATTCCGGAGGGGCAGAGACAAGATGGCTGACTGAAGCCAGCTTTCCACAGAGGCTCCTATCCAGAAGGAGAGTTAAAGGACAGAAATTTAGCAAATAACCTGGTGGATTAGAGCTGCACCAAGAGAGAAGGTTGAAGAACGCACATCAATCCTGCTGAGGTGAACTGTGACCCCAAGGATACAAACAAAAGGTACAAAATCCATCACCAAGCGGATGGAAGTCCCCTGCCCCATGAGAACAGCTCAGAGTGCCCCACAAACAAACGAGCAGAGTTCAAAGGTCCTCTCACAACACTTCACAAGAGAGACCCTCTAAAAATTGAACCTACCTCCCCTACTAGGGTGCCATGGGATTCTCCTGCCAGACATAAAACTGTATAAAACTGTATATATTCTCTATCTGCAACTCTGAGCTCCCAGCACTCCCCTCCACTCTCACTCTGAGGTCTGGAGTCCAGATTCTTGGGTGATTTCTTGAGGGGTGTGGACAGTGCCTAATGTGCAGCTGGTCAGTGCTGACTCTGGGGCACAGGAGTGAGGAGAGGATGGTTGGCTGAGAGGGAATCACACTGGAGCAGCAGTGCCCTGAGGTGCAGAGCAGCAGCTGTCTTTTAGCAACAATAGGGCTCACTCCTGGATATTCCAAAGCCACACCCCCTGTCTCTCTGGGCAACCAGAGGAGACCGGGCATCTGCTCAGGTGGCAACCACCACAGATCAAATCTGGGATGGAAACGCAAGCCCCATGAGTAAAGGGTTTGCCTGAGGCAGTACCAACCTGGGTGGAGCAGCAGGAACTAGAAACGCACCCCCAGACCCGGGAAGTTCGCAGGGCGGGGCTGACCCAGAGGACTGCTTTACTGAGCCTAAGATGCACCTGGCCCTCAGGGGATCATTATCCTATAGACAAAGGAAGATAGGAGGCTAGAACTGCCAGGTAACCGAATACAAACCTGCAAGAACAAAGATAGGACTTAAGGCACAGGCTCTGGGAACTCAAAATAGCTTCTCTTTGGCAGGGGAATCTGGCAGGGACAGAAATAAATTCCCGCAAAGTTGTTCTGTTCTGTTCTGTTCTGTCAGTAACATCAACTAGAGGTGGGGCTGGAACTGAGTGAACACCCCCCAGCCTCCATCAAGCGCCCGAGGTTGTCAGGACTCACCTCCCCCTGCTAGATAGAGGCAGAGCGCAGTGGCCTGGCTGAGCAGAAATAGATTTCCTTGTGATTCAGGCAGATGAAAACCCCTGGAGTATCTGTTCACCATAGGCAATTGGTCAGCCAACTGCAGGGTTATCAGTGACTAGGTGTAACAGAGGTCAAGGTGGGGAAGGAGGCATCAACTTTCCCAGACTGATCTATTTGCTGGGTGGCTCCTCCTGAATCCACACAGCACTGGAGAAAACCATATCAGAGTAGTCACAAGACCCCTGTGATCCAGTTGCCCAGAGACCTTTTAAACTCTCCCACCTGAGTCAGGTGCTGACTGAGACAATTGATTTGGACCTTTTGGGCTGAGCCAATTGCCTGAGGACTATTTAGATGGTGCCCTGGATATGTGGGTGTAGGAAGGTTTGATTTTCCTTCTCAATTGTTGCCTGGGGGTGGTGGTGGTGACTTAATTGCTGGTATTTCTCCACAGCTGAGACTTCAACCCAGAAAAACTGTTTCACTAGGGTTGAACAGAAACCAGCTGAAAACAAGACAGAACCACTTAGCCACACCTCACCATACGGGACCCACTTTTTCAGGCCATAGCACTATACAGGTCCTCAACAAAGCTCCAGGGGAAAAATCAAATGGTGTAAAACAATCATGGGGCAGAATTACTGGAAAAACTCGGGTAATATGAATAACCAGAATAGCTCAACCCCCTCTCCAAGGAAAGATATGGCAGATGTAACTGAAGATCCCATTCATAAACAGCTGGCCGAGATGTCAGAAATCGAATTCAGAATTTGGATTCCAAACAAGAATAATAAAATGGAGGAAAATTTGGAATTAGAAATTTAAGCAGCAATTCAAAAGTCAGAAATTCTAGGAGAAATTCAAAAGTTGTCTCAAGAATTTAATGAATTTAAAGACAAAACCACCAAAGATTTTGATGCACTGAAGCAAGAATTTGCAGCCCTGAAAGATCTGAAAAATACAGTAGAATCCCTCAGAAACAAAGTGGACCAAGTGGAAGAAAGGATTTCTGACATTGAAGACAAAGCCTTTGAATGCTCACAAACTCTCAAAGAGGAAGAGAAATGGAGAGCAGAAATGGATCATACTCTCAGTAAGCTCTGGAATAATTCGAAGAAGGCTAATATCCACTTCATTGGAATCCCTGAAACTGATGAAGTGGCCTCGCAAGGCACAGAGGCCCTTCTCCATGAAATTATAAAAGAGAATTTTCCAGACATGCCAAGAGATTCTGAAATTCAGATAGCAAACAGTTTCAGAACTCCAGCACGACTCAATCCCAATAAGACATCCCCCAGGCATATCATAATTAACTTCACTAAAGTTAATATAAAGGAGAAAATTCTCAAAGCAACCAGATGAAAGAAAGCCATTATCTAAAAAGGGAAGAAAATTAGAATGACTGAAGATCTCTCTGATGAAACTTTTCAAGCCAGAAGAGGGTGGTCATCAACTTTTAATCTCCTAAAGCAAAATAACTTTCAACCCTGGATCCTGTATCCAGCCAAACTGAGTTTCATTTATGATGGAGAAATTAAGTACTTTAATGACATTCATACTTTGAAGAAATTTGCCATAACCAAACCAGATCTTCGGGATATTCTAAGACCTATCCTTCATAATGACCAGCCCAATCCTCTACCACAAAAGTAAACTCACTCAGAAACTTTTGATCAAACTCCAACTTCCAGGCAGAGCCTGTGGCTCAAAGGAGTAGAGCACCAGCCCCATGTGCCAGAGGTGGTGGGTTCAAACCCAGCCCTGGCCAAAAACTGAAAACTCCAACTTCCACAGTGGCAAAAGGGTTAAAAATGTCCACTGCACTTTAGAAAAACTCGATACCCAAAATTTTACCAGATTTATCAATATTCTCCATTTATGTGAACAGCTTACACTGTCCTCTAAAGAGGCACAAGTTAGCTGACTGGATACAAAAACTCAGGCCAGATATTTGCTGCATACAAGAGTCACATCTTACCTTAAAAGACAAATATAGACTCAGGGTGAAAGGATAGTCATCCATATTTCAGGCAAATGGTAATCATAAAAAAGCAGGTGTTGCAATTTTATTTACAGATACAATAGGCTTTAAACCAACAAAAGTAAAGAAGGACAAAAATGGTAACTTCATATTTGTTAAGGGTAATACTCAATATGATGAGATTTCAATTATTAATATCTATACACCCAACCAGAATGCACCTCAATTTATAAGAGAAACTCTAACAGACATGAGAAACTTGATTTCCTCAAGCTCTATAATAGTTGGAGATTTCAACACTCCTTTGGCAGTGTTGGATCAATCCACCAATAAGAAGCTGAGCAAAAAAATTTTAGATTTAAACCTAACCATCCAACATTTTTATTTAGCAGACACCTACAGAACATTTCATCCCAACAAAACTGAATACACATACTTCTCATCAGCCCACAGAACATACTCCAAAATCAATCACATCTTAGGTCACAAGTCTAACCTTAGTAAATTTATTTATTATTATTTTTTTAATTTACTTTTGTATTTATTTTTTTTTTTTTTTATTAAATCATAGCTATTTACTTTGGTATAATCATGGGGCATCATACACTAGTTTCACAGACCAGCTGACACGTTTATATCACACTGGTTAACATAGCCTTCCTGGCAATTTCACAGTTACTGTGTTAAGACATTTGCATTCCACATTTACTAAGTTTCACATATACCATTGTAAGATGCACCACAAGTGTATAACCTCAGTAAATTTAAATGAATAGAAATTATTCCTTGCATCTTTTTGTAACACCATGAAATAAAAGTTGAGCTCAGTAACAACAGGAATCTGCATACTCATACAAAAACAGGGAAGTTAAATAACCTGGTGTAGAATGATAGATGGGTCAGAGATGAGATTAAGAAGGAAATTGCCAAATTTTTGGAACAAAACGACAATGAAGACACAAATTATTAGAACCTCTGGGATACCGCAAAGGAAGTCCTAAGATGGAAATTTATAGCACTACAAGCTTTCCTCAAGAGAATGGAAAGAGAAGAAGTTAACAACTTAATGGGACATCTCAAGCAACTGGAAAAGGAAGAACATTCCAACCCCAAACCCAGTAGAAGAAAAGAAATAACCAAAATCAGAGCAGAATTAAATGAAATTGAAAACAAAAGAATTATACAACAAATAAAGAAATCAAAAACTTGGTTTGTTGAAAAGGTCAATAAAATAGATAAACCTTTGGCCAACCTAACCAGGAAAAAAAAGAGTAAAATTTCTAATCTCACCAATCAGAAACGACAAAGATGAAATAACAACAAACCCCTCAGAAATTCAAAAAATCCTTAATTAATATTAGAAGAAACTTTATTCTCAGAAATATGAAAATCTGAAGGAAATTGACCAATACTTGGAAGCATGTCACCTTCCAAGACTTAGCCAGAATCAAGTGGAAATGTTGAACAGACCCATATCAAGTTCTAAAATAGCATCAACCATACAAAACCCTAAAAAAAAACCCTAAAAAGAAAAGCCCGGGACCAGATGGCTTCACGTCAGAATTCTACCAAACCTTTAAAGAGGAATTAGTACCTATATTACTCAACCTGTTCCAAAATGTAGAAAAAGAAGGA
>CAUYPK010072955.1:0-15589 GCA_963574355.1 Loris lydekkerianus | reverse complement strand
TAGTAGGGCTGAGTACATTGGATACTTTTTCTTCCATTCTTGAGATACTTTACTAAGAAGAATATGTTCTAGCTCCATCCATGTAAACATGAAAGAGGTAAAGTCTCCATCTTTCTTTAAGGCTGCATAATATTCCATGGTATACATATACCACAAAGGTTTAATAACCAGAACCCACAGAGCACGCAAACGTGTAAGCAAGAAAAGAACAAGTGATCCCATCGCAGGCTAGGCAAGGGACTTGAAGAGAAACTTCTCTGAAGAAGACAGGCGTACGGCCTATAGACATATGAAAAAATGCTCATCATCTTTAATCATCAGAGAAATGCAAATCAAAACTACTTTGAGATATCATCTAACTCCAGTAAGATTAGCCTGACAATTTTTTATGTAGAGTAAAAATGTATTCTTCTAGTACAAATGACCAAAGAAAAAGCAGGAACTATATTTATGATCATGTAGAATATATTTCCCAGGACTTAAGCAGTGGTCCTGTCCAAGTATAATCTTTTAGGGTGTGTACATAGCAGTGGTTAGTTTAGGAAGGAAACTGAAGCTTACCTGTTCCCCAGTGATTTACATGAATGAATAACCCAAAACAAACCAACAATTTAAAAAAATAGCCAAAAGCCACATTCACATTTGTCTGGGAATTCATGTCGTGGAATGACTTTTTGGAATCATAACAATGAATTGGTAACATTTTGATCATTTCAATCATCATTCGTAAATCTCGAACAGTTTTGCCAAAGTAAATATATTTGGTTCGGGTTGAAACGTACCAATTTTGTACTTAGAAATATTGTTTTCCCTTTTTTAAAAAGCCAGATAATCAACACTCAGGAATTTGAACACAACAATGTGTACTATGGGCTTCAGGTCCAGAACTCTTTTATGTTCAGATATGATGGATTTCATTTGCCTTCCAGAGTTAACAAATGTGTTAACATATTACTATATTTGCTTCTTTATTAAAAGAAATAAACTGTGTAGTTTACTGCCAATGCCTCCATCCACATCTCATCCCCCTCCCTTTTTTCATAAGATAAATCACGAGGCCACTGCATCAGGCACACTGCTAAGGGTTGCAAGCCGTTCACTGTAGAACTCCGGTTGTGCAGTGAGGCAGCCAAATAACCACTATATAAAGTGTACACTTTTGATTTTGACCCTTTGATATATCTGTTTTTATCTTACACATTACCATTGCTGTTTTTAGCACTTTAAAATTGCATACAATGTCATAGAACTGTAAATATCTTTCTGTAACTTGCATTATTTTTATTGCAGACTAAAGTAGAGTTGGTGGTTACTTGCTTACTAACTATTCCCTTTTTAACAGAGCTGTTGAAAGTTTCTATCCCTTCAGGGAGAAGATTCTATCCCCATGTCAAGGATAAATATTAATTTTTCTCAAGCAATCAAAATAATCTTATTTCTTTCCCATGAGCGAACTAAACAGAGCCATGTGACATCACTCTGGCAGATGAAACAAGTATAATCCTGCATGAATATATCTGGGAAAGATTTTGTATCTTTGAAAGCATAGAAGGAAAAGTCTTCATCTTCTGCTGATGCTGCCATATCTGAATGTGAGACCTAGAACTGTGCAGTCATCTTACTGCTTTGAGAAAACCGTCTTGAAGATAAGTCGTTGTAACAGAGATGGCAAAGTAGGAGTACAGGCAAATGGGACAGTCTGCATTAACCAGTAGCCACGCCATACTTCTTTCTGTTGCTTTTTAGATGAACTAATACAGTTTTATAAGCCACATTTATCATATTTTTGTTACTTTCAGCAAAGAGCATATGTTTTATTCAGTGTTGGGAAATATGTATTTTTCTCTAATCATTTTAGGTGCTAAATATGTGCACTATATAAATATTTATTCATTCTCTGTTTATGGACATTTAGATGAGTTTAAGTTTTTTTCTATTATTAGAAATGTAACATCAAAAATCTTAACTCATGTCTCCTTAGGTATTGTATAACCAGACTTGTTGGTGTACATGATACACTCAAATCTTCACCTGTATCAGGTATTTCAAAATTGTTCTTCAAAGAAGTTGAAACAATTTATCCTCCAAAGATGTGAAATAATTACAGGGCAGCAATATATATGAGTATCTCTTTCTCAACATCATTTGGCATTTTCAGAATTTTAAATTGTGCTTCCATGATAAAATTGTCTTATTGTTGCTTTAATTTGCATTTCCATATTTATAAGTGAAAGTAAGAAACTTTTAATATATCTGTTAACCATTGAGGTTTTCTTTTTAATTATTTAAGTCATTTATTCATTTTTCCACGGGACTGTTTGTGTTTTGCTGGCTTTTAAAAGTATTCAATATTCTGGATATTAATGCTTTTTCAGCTATATGTACTATAAATACTTTCTTCTAGAGTGTTACTTATCTTTCATTTAGGACATCTTTTCCTATCCCAGAGACATAGGCATTTTATACTTGAGTGTAGTAAAGTTTATCAAGTATTTATTTCATTTATAACTTGTGAATTTTGAAAGGAGTTTTCATATCTAAAACTTCTTTACTGGTTCTCCCTCTGAGTTCATAATAATATGACCCCCACATTTTCTTGAATATTGTAAAGTTTTACTTTTTACATTTAAGTTTTTAACATAACTAGCTTTCTTTGTTTTTCCAACATCATTAATGAGATGAGGGACTTCTACGGTTTTTTGCTGTCTAGCCCAGTAACCACTATAGAAAGTGTCCATCCTTGAGTTTTAATATTCACTATATGTGTTTGTATCTTTATAAACAGAAGGTCCAATCAGAAAACTAAAACCATGTGGGATATTCCAAGAAAGAAATTTGTAAGAATTGGATACACAGGTCGTGAAGGAGTGAAAGAATGGAAGAGAAAAATCTTAAAGAGATAATCACTGAAGAAAGTAGATACCAGCATTCATCCAGGAGAGTTAAGGTGGCTAAACCACAGAAACTCAAAGGAATCCCTGGCTAAGTTAGTGCTCAGATCTTTAAGAAAGGAACACCCAGGTTTGTGCTGGGACCATTGATGGGTATGATGATGCTGGCTCTGGAAACTCTAAATGAAACTGGGAACTAAATTGTGACTTCCAGCTGAACTGCTGCTGCCTCAATGAATGGCTATTGTTAAGGCAGTGCAAATAAGTCAAGGAAAAACAATAGGGTTCTGTCCTCCAGGAGAGGATTCCAATCTGCCTTTAATACCTGTTGATTCAAGGGGAAGCCACCTAGCAAAGAAATCTGGAAAATACAGACTGCATTTTCCCAGTCTTAGTCTTTACTGTGTGAGGTGTAGAAGGGTGATTTTGAATCCAAGAGACAACATAGATAAATAACCAGCATGTGCAAGCAAAAGGTCATACAACCTGACCCACCTGTATGGGGAAGAAAACATTAGATGTCCTCCATCATCATCATCATCATCATCATCATCATCATCATCATCATCAGAGACAGAGTCTTACTCTGGTGCCCTGGATTTGAGTGCCATGAGGTCATCATAGTTCACAGCAACTTCAAACTCTTGGGCTCAATTGTTTGACGCTTTCCTCAGCCTCCTGAGTAGCTAGGGCTACAGGTGCCCACTATGATGCCCAGCTAATTTTTTCTGTTTTTAATAGAGACAGGGTCTTGTGCCTCATTTTTTTTTTTAATTTAAAGAGTAAAAAAGAAATTCAATTTTTCTGATATTTAAAAAGACAAATTTAAGAGTTTTCATATTGGTGCCCTCACTCAACCTATTGAGTTTAAAGATAAGCTGAACACTTTTGCCAAAAGACATGTATTCCAAAATTAACCTTAACAGTTACTGTCAGTAGTATGTTACTTAGCAAAGATTTTTTTTTAACAATAAAAACAATTAATCTGACTCTTAAATAACAGTGCCATTTTAGAATATGTGAAAAAAAACAACTTCTCTCTTTTTTTTTATTAAATCATAACTGTGTACATTGATGTATTTATGGGGTTCAGTGTACTTATTTGAAATACAATTTGAAAGCTTACATTGAACCAATTAACACATCCATCACAACTATATTCTTTTCTTAAGAGTTTTGAACTATACCATTGCATCATGCACATTAGGTGAGGTCCCCCCAAATGCCCTCCCTCCTCCTCCCTCCCCCCTCCCATCCTCTCTCTCTTCTCTTCCCTTCTACTTTCTGAACTACAGTTATGTTTTACCATTCATATGAATGTGTAGGTGATTATATATTGATTTCATAGTAGTATTGAGTACATTTGATACTTTTTTTTTCCATTCTTGAGATGCTTTACTAAGAAGAATATGTTCCAGCTCCATCCAGATAAACATAAAAGATGTGAAGTCATCATCTTATTTATGGCTGCATAGTATTCCGTGGTGCACATATACCACAATTTGTTAATCCATTCATGGGTTGATGGGCACTTGGGCTGTTTCCATGTCTTGGCAATGATGAACTGGGCTGCAATAAACAGTCTTATTCAAATGTCTTTGTTGTAAAATGATTTTTGATTATATGGATATATACCTAGTAGAGGAATTGCAGGATCAAGTGGTAGGTCAACTTTTAGTTCCTTGAGTATTGTCCAAACTTCTTTCCAAAAAGGTCATATTAGCTTGAATTCCCACCAGCAGTGGAGAAGTGTTCCCTTCTCTCTGCATCCACACCAACATCTGTAGTTTTGGGATTTTGTTATATGGGCTAATCTTACTGGAGTTAGGTGATATCTCAAAGTGTTTTTGATTTGCATTTCTCTGATGATTAAAGATGATGAGCATTTTTTCATGTGTCTAAAGGCCATGCTCCTGTCTTCATCAGAGAAGTTTCTGTTCAAGTTTCTTATTCTTTTCTTATTGATCAGTTTGAGTTCTCTGTGGATTCTAGTTATCAGACTTTTGTCAGAAGCATAACCTGCAAAAATCTCCCATTCTGAAGGTTATATGTTTGCTTTACTTACTGTGCTCTTGGCTGTGAAAAAGCTTTTTAGTTTGATCAGGTCCCAGTAATGTATTTTTGTTGTTGCCAAAATTGCCAATTGGCCAAGTGCCTGGGCCGGGGGGTGGGGGCGGTCCTCCTCATAAAGTGTTCCCTCAGGCTGATTTCTTCATGTTTTCCTTGCACTCTCTTCTGGTATTTTAATAGTTTCATGTCTTAAGTTTAAATCTTTTATCCAATGAGAATCAATTTTTTTAATAGTGAAAGGTAGGGGTCCAGTTTTAGTCTTCTACAGGTCTCCAGCCAGTTTACCAAGCACCATTTGTTAAATAAGGAGTCTTCCCCACCCCCCCTCCCCGAATTTTTTTGATAGGCTTCTCAAAGATCAAATGACTTATAGTCTTTTAATGGGTTCATCTCTTGGTTCTCTATTCTGTTCCATAAATCTAATTCTCTGTTTTTGTGCACCATGCTGTTTTGATTACTATAGATTATAGCCTGGGGTCTGGTAATGTAATACCTCCTGATTTGTTTTTATTTCTGAGTAATGTATTGGCTATTTGAGGTTTTTTCTGATTGCATATAAAATGAAGCACTATTTTTTCAAGCTCTTTAAAGTATGACAATGGTGTAATAGTGATTGCATTAAATCTTGTAGATTGCTTTGGGTAGTGTGGACATTTTAACAATGTTGATTCTTCCCAGTCATGAGCGTGGTATGTTTTTCCATTTGTTAACATCTTCAGCTATTTCTTTTCTCAGAGTTTCACAATTCTCTTTATAGAGATCTTTCACATTCTTTATTAGGTAAATTCCCAGATATTTCATCTCCTTTGGCACTACTATAAAAGGTATAGAGTCCTTGACTATATTTTCAGCTTGACTATTGTTGGCATATATAAAAGCTACTGAATTATAAGTATTGATTTTGTATACTGAGATGCTGCTGTATACCTTGATCACTTCTAAGAGTTTGTAGTTGAGTCCCTGGGATTTTTCAGGTATAAGGATCATAGCATCTGCAAAAAGTGAGTATGATCTCCTATGACCCTATTTGGATACCCTTGATTGCTTTCTCTTGCCTGATTGTGATGGCTAAGACTTCCATTACTATGTTGAATAACAGTGGAGACAGTGGGAATCTTTGCCTTTTTCCTGATCTGAGTGGAAATGTTTTTAATTTTACTCCATTCAATATAGTATTAGCTGTGGGTTTGCTGTAGATGTTCTCCATCAGTTTAAAATTAAGAAATGTCCCTTCTATGCCTATTTTCGTAAGTCTTCTGATCATGAAAGGATGTTGAATATTATCAAAAGGTCTTTCTGCATCAATTGAGAGAATCAATCATATGGTCTTTGTTTTTTATTTTATTGATGTGATGTATTATATTTATAGATTTGCATATGTTGAACCAACCCTGTAGCCCTGGAATAAAACCAACTTGATCATGGTGTATAAGTTTTTTGATGTGCTGTTGAATTCTGTTTGCTAAGATCTTATTGAATATTTTTGCACTGATATTTATTAATGATATTGGTTTTTTGTTTCCAATTCCAATGATTCTTTTGTTTCCAATTTCATTTAATTCTGCCCTAATTTTGATTATTTCTTTTCTTCTTCTGGGTATGGAGTTGGAATATTCCCCCTTTTTCAGTTGCTTGAGATGACCCATTAAGTTGTTGGCTTCCTCTCTTTCTGTTTTCTTGATGAAGACTTCGAACGCTATAAATTTCCCTCTTAGGCAGTCTTTGCAATATCTAGCAGGTTTTGATAATTTGTGTCTTCATTATCATTTTATTCTGAAAATTGGATAATTTCCTTCTCAATATTTTCTTTGACCCAGCAATCATTCAGTATAAGGTTATTTAGTTTCCATGACTTCGTTTGAGTATGAAGATTCCTATTGTTGTTGAGTTCAACTTTTATTCCAGGATGGTCTGAGAAGGTACAGGAATAATTTCTATTCTTTTAAATTTGTTGAGGTTAGACTTGTGTCCTAAGATATGATCAATTTTGGAGGATGATCTGTGGGTTGATGAGAAGAATGTATATTTAGTTTTATTAGGATGAAATGTTCTGTATGTTTCTGTAAAGTCCATTTGATCTAGGGTCAACTTTAAGTCCAGTGTTTCTTTGTTTAGTTTGTTTTTGGAGGATCTATCCAAAACTGCCAAAGGGGTGTTAAAATCTCCAACTATTATAGTGCAGGAAGATATCAAATTGTTCATGTCTGTTAGGGTCTCCTTTATAAATTGAGGCGCGTTCTGGTAGGTAGCATAAATGTTAATTATTGAAATCTCTTCATGTTGAGTGTTTCCCTTGACAAATATGTAGTGTGCATCCTTGTCTTTCCTATCTTTATTGGTTTAAAGCCTATTGTCTCAGCCAACCTGTGCCTCTTTAGAGGATAATTTAAGCCATCCAAATTAATTGAGAGAATTGATAAGCCTGGTAGTATTTTGGATGTTATGTTTTTCAAATATCCTGTGGACATTTTTAATTCTTTCACCACTGTGGAAGTTGGGTTTGTTCAAAAATTTTTGAATGATTGGCTTTAATGGTAGAGCATTGGTAGTGCTGGTCATCTTTATTGGTTTAAAGCCTATTGTCTCACCCAACCTGTGCCTCTTTAGAGGATAATTTAAGCCATCCAAATTAATTGAGAGAATTGATAAGCCTGGTAGTATTTTGGATGCCATGTTTTTCAAATATCCTGTGGACATTTTTAATTCTTTCACCACTGTGGAAGTTGGGTTTGTTCAAAAATTTTTGAATGATTGACTTTAATGGTAGAGCAATGGTAGTGCTGGTCATTGTGAAGGATGGTTCTGAGAATATCCTGGAGAGCTGGTTTAGTTATGACTAATTTCTTCAACATGTGTATGTCATTAAAGTATTTGATTTCTCTGTCACAAATGAAACTCAGTTTAGCTGGATACAAGATGCTTGGCTGAAAGTTGCTTTGTTTTGGGAGGTTGAAGGTCAATGACCATCCTCTTCTGGCTTGAAAAGTTTTGTCTGAGAGATCTGCAGTAATTCTGATACTTCTTCCTTTGTAGGTAATGTTTTTCTTGTGCCTGGTTGCTTGCAGAATTTTCTCCTTCATCTTAACTTTGGCAAAGTTAGTTACAATGTGTCTAGGAGATGCTTTATTTGGACTTAGTTTTGCTGGTGTTCTGAAACTGTTTTACTATCTGAATTTCTATATGTCTTGAAATGTTTGAGAAATTCTTATTCATGATCTCTTGGAATAGAGCATCTGTACCTTTAGGACCATCCTCTTCTTCAGAAATTCCTATAAAAATTTCATCTTTTGGAGTGAACCCACAACTCTCTCAGGGAATAATCCATTTTTCCTCTCCACTTCTCTGCCTCTTTGAGTATTTGGGAATGTTCAAAAGCTTTGTCTTCAATTTCTGAGATCCTTTCTTCTGCCTGGTCAACTCTATTACCATATTTCAGAGCTCCTTGAATAACTTTTTCATTTCCTTGAGCTCTTCTGTTTCTTTTTTCATTATGTCCATGTCTTTGGTGTCTTTGTCTTTGAATTTATTAATTTATTGAGAGAACTTTAGAACTACTCTCAGGATTTCAGTTCCTAACTTTTCTTCCATTCTATATCTTATTTGCTATCCATATTCTGAATTCTAGTTCTGATATTTCAGACATTTGTTTATGCATGGCATTTTCAGTTGTATGTCCTTTGTCATTCCTTGGGGGGGGGGTGTTGATCTACTCTGGTTATTCATGTTGCCAGAGTTCTTCTGTTGGTTCTGCACCATGTTTATTTTCCACCGTTTGGTTATTAGAACTGGTATGGTGAAATTAAATTAAATTAAATTGGGGTTCCCAGGTGGTAGTCACAGATTCCATCCTGATGTTCAGTAGTCCACACTATGCCCAGATCTCTCAGGAAAAGACCAACCACTCTGTGCTTTGCATAGGGACGAACATCAGACAGCCAGGGGGGGGGGGGAAGGGTGGACTGGGAGTTTGGAATTGTGGCAGAAAATATTTGTTCAATTTTATGCCCAGGGGTGGTGGTGTTTAGGTTCATAAATGGGATCTCCCTAGAGAAAGAGCCCTGGTGTTTAGTGGCTCTCTCCAATGAGGTAAAATGAGAGGTATTTTGTTCCCTGCTGGTTTGCAAGGAGTATGCATGATTCTCCTGCTTGAGCAGAGTGAGGAGAGGTCTCCTGCCCTCTATTTGATAGGCTTTGTACCTGTAATTTGTTTACTTGAATGATCTTACTTGGAATCAAAGCTTGTCGAACTTATTCTAGGCTCAGCTCCCCACCTTTGGCTTCATAGAGTCTGATTCTGTCCACTTTTTCTCCTTCAGGTCAGGAGCCTCTGCTGAGGGCTGCTACTAGTTGGCCATCTTCCCAGAATTTCTGGATTTCTATTTCCGTCTTTCCCTCCATTCTATTTATCTTATTTGCCATCCATATTCTGAATTCTATTTGACATTTCAGCCATTGGTCTATGAATGGCATCTTCTGTTCTATCTCCTTTGTCATTCCTTGGGGGAGTTGATCTACTCTTATTATTCATGTGGCCAGAGTTTTTCAGCTGTTCTGTCCCATGATTATTTTCCACAGTTTGGCTAGTAAAACTGTTAAGGTGTGATAGAATTGAGGAGTCTTAGAGTTGTAGTTAACCAGCCCTTTACCAAAGAGCTTGGACTGGTGATTGTGGCTTTTCCACTACAGCTTTACAAAGATTCCTTTCAGAGCTGTAGCTGGAGGCTCTGAAGACCTGCTTAGTGAGAGAGTGCAAGCTGGCTCTGTCCTGAAATTGGCCATGTCTGACCAATCCTAAGGAGTCACGGTATTAGGCTTGACTCTCAGTTTGGGAGAGATACAAGCAGCTACACTGCCCTGCTCCCCATGGCGACAGTGACAGCTATTGAAGGATATTCAGTCCTTTACCACTTCAGTACAACCCCACTCAACATTGAAGGGTCCCTGGGTGGACAGGCCATGTCAAGAATTCTAATCAGATTGACCCAGACAGTATAATAACTGCTCAACAGGGAGAGTTCAAAGGGTCTCCAATGACCCAATAGTAGATATCCACAGATAGTTCTATGCAGCAGACCCAAGGAAATGGAACCAGGTCCCCTATGGTGAGCCACCAATTCAGGAAAGATCATTGGCCAAAGTCAAAACAAAGGTGTCAGCACCTCCACCTTTGAAAATCTGAAGTGGGTGTCAGTATCCCTGCCTGTGAAAGACTGAATTGGGTGTCAGTGCCACCATCCACAGTGCATTGTCCCAGCATGTTTCTCTCTCTTACACGTCCCTCTCTTCCCATGCCCCCAGCTTCCACACTAGTCACTTTTTCCATGCTTCTGTCCACACAATGCCTGGACATCTTAGGGAATGTTCACACACTCTGAGCTCCACAGGGGTCAGACTTTCAGAACATCCAGCAAGGAAGAAAGGGTGGACTGGGAGTTCAGAATTGCAGGGAGAGTATTTGTTCAGTTTTATGCTGGGCAGCATGATGCTTAGGCTCAGAGGAGGGACATCTTTGGAAGAAGAGGCCTGGTTTTTAGTGGCTCTCACCTGTGGGGTAAAATGAGAGTTCTTTTGTCTCCTGGTGAGTTGTAGAAAGCACACAGCAAGCCTCCCACTTGGGGGAAGGGTCTCTATCCTCATGGTAATGGGCTTTGTACCTGGAATTTGTTCACTTGAATCCTCTTTCTTGGAGTTGTGGGTTGCCTCAGCCAATATGATGTGTACTTGTCTATCTTCTTTCCTATCTCAGCTCCCCTCCTTAAGTTTCAGAGACCAGATCTGTCCAGTATCTCTCCACAGACAGTTCCATTCTGGTCAGGAGCCTCTGGTGAAAGTTCGTTTTTGTTTGCCATCTTCCCTTTTCCTCTTCCTGAATCTGTAGGTTGCTTTGGGTAGTATAGACATTTTCACAATGTGGATTCTTCAAAGCCATGAGCATGGTATGTTTTTCCATTTGTTAATATCTCCTGCTATTTCTTTCCTTAGGGTTTCATAATTTTCTTTGTAGAGTTCCTTTGCCTCTTTTTAAATGTATATTCCTAGGTACTTCACTTTTTTTTGAAGCTACTGTGAAGGGAATTGTGTCCTTGATTAGCTTGTTATCTTGGCTGTTATTGGCATATACAAAGGCTACTGATTTGTGGACATTCATTTTATATCCAGAGACATTGCTGTATTTTTTGATCACTTTCAGGAGTCTTGTGGTTGAATTCTTGGGGTTCTCTAAGATCATGTCATTGCCAAAGAGTGAGAGTTTGACCTCATCTGCACCCATTTGTTTCTTTTTTTTTAAATAAATTTTTATTTCATTTTTTATTAAGTCATAAATACACAAATCAAGTATACATTAATGCATTTACAGGGTACAATGTGCTGATTTTATATACAATTTGGAAATGCTTACATCAAACCGATTAACATAACCTTCACCTCACTTACTTAATTATTGTGTTAAGCCATTTATACTCTAAACTTAATAGCTTTGACATGTACCCTTGCAATATGCACCATAGGTGTGGTTCCTCCTTTATCCTGGGCTATAGTTGTGTTTTATCTTTCATATGAAAGTACAGGTGATTATAAACCAATTTAATAATAGTGCCAAGTAAATTGGATACTTTTTATTCCATTCTTGAGATAATTTACTAAGAAGAATATGTTCTAGCTCCATCCATGTGAGCATAAAAGTGGTAAAGTCTCCATCTTTGAAAAAGGCTGCATAGTATTCCATGGTATACACATACCACAATTTATCAATACATTCATGGGTTGATGGACACTTGGGGGCTTCTTTCATGACTTGGCAATTATGAATTTAGCTGCAGTAAACAATCTGGTGCAAATATCATTGTTGTAAAGTTATTTTTTGTTTTTTGGATATATACCTTGTAGAAGAATTGCAGGATCGAATGGCAGGTCTACTTTTAGATCCATAAGTGATCTCCAAACTCCTTTCCAAAAGGAACATATTAGCTTGCATTCCCACTAGCAGTGTAGAAGTGTTTCCTTTTCTCCACATCCACACCAACATCTGTAGTTTTGGGAGTTTGTTATGTGGGCTACTCTCACTGGAGTTATGAAGTTGTTTGAAGTGGTTTTAATTTGCATTTCTCTGATGATTAAGGATGATGGGCATTTTTTCATGTGTCTGCAGGCCATGTGCCTGTTTTCTGCAGAGAACCCTCTGTTCTAGTCTCTTGCCCACAATGAAATGTGATCTTTGTTCTTTTCTTATTAGTTAGTTTGAGTTCTCTGAGGATTCTGGTTATTAAACCTTTGTCAGAAACATAATCTGAAAATATCTTCTCCCATTCTGAGAGCTGTCTGCTTGCTTTACTTACTGTGTTCTTGGCTGTGTAGAAGCTTTTTAGTTTGATCAGATCCCAGTAATGTATATTTAGTGTTGCTTCAATTGCTGGGGTGGGGGATGGAGAGGAGGTCCTCCTCATAAAGTATTCTCTCAGGCTGATTTCTTCAGGTGTTTCCCCTCCACTCTCTCCAAGAATCTTTATAGTTTCATATCTTAAGTTTAAATATTTTATCCAATGAGAGTCAATTTTTGTTAATGGTGAAAGGTGTGGGTCCAGTTTCAGTCTTCTACAAGTTGCCAGCCAATTCACCCAGCACCATTCATTAAATATGGAATTTTTCCCCCAGTTTATGTTTTTGATAGGCTTATCAAAGATCAAATAACGATAAGTGTCTGGGTTCATCTCTCGGTTCTCTATTCTGTTCCATACACCTACCTCTCTATTTTTGTGCCAGTACCATGCTGTTTTGATCACTAGATTTATAGTATAGTCTGAAGTTTGGTAGAATGATTCCTCCTGATTTGTTTTTATTTGTGTGTAATGTCTTGGCTATTCAAGGTTTTTTTTCTGATTCCATATAAAATGAAGTACTATTTTTCCCAAATCTTTAAATTATGACAGTGGTACTTTATTAGGGATTTCATTAAATTTGTATATTGCTTTGGGTAGTATGGACATTTTAACAATGTTGATTCTTCCTAGCCATGAGCATAGTATGTTTTTCCATTTGTTAACATCTTGAGCTATTTCTTTTCTCAGAGTTTCATAATTCTCTTTATAGAGATCTTTGAAGTCCTATGTTAGGTAAATTCCCAAATATTTCATTTTCTTTGGCACTACTGTAGAAGGAATAGAGTCCTTGACTGTTTATCATCTTGAGTATTGTTGGTATATGTAAAAGCTACTGATTTGTGAGTATTGATTTTGTATCCTGAGACGCTACTGTAATCCTTGATCACAACTAAGAGTTTTGTAGTTGCGTCCCTGGGGTTTTCCAGGTATAAAATCATGTCATCAGCAAAGAGTTAAAACTTGATCTCTTCTGAACCTATGTGGATACTTTTGATTTCCTTCTCTTGCCTGATTGTGTTGGCTAAGACTTCCATTACAATGTTGAATAGCAGTGGAGACAATGGGCAACCTTGCCTGGTTCCTGATCTGAGTGGAAATGTTTTCAGTTTTACTCCATTCAATATGATATTGGCTGTGGGATTCTGGTAGATGGCCTCTATCATTTTACAAAATGTCCCTTCTATACCTATTTTCTTAACTGTTCTGATCACAAAAGGATGCTAGATATTATAAAAAGCTTTTTCTGCATCAATTGAGAGAATCATATGGTCTTTATTTTTTATTTTGTTTATGTGATGTATTATATTTATAGATTTATGTATACCAAACCAACCTTGAGGCCCTGAGATGTAACCAATTTGTTCATAGTATATTATTTGTTTGTTGTTTTATTGGATTCTGTTTTATAGGATCTTATTGCATACTTTTGCATCTATGTTCATTAAAGATATTCGTCCATAACTTTCTTTCCTTATTGGGTCTTTCCTTGGTTTGGGGATCAGGGTGTTATTTGCTTTGTAGAATGTGTTGAGGAGTTTGCTTTCTTTTTCTATTTTTTGGAAAAGTTTATATATTATAGGTACTAGTTCCTCTTTAAAGGTTTAGTAGAATTCTGATGTGAAATCATCTGGTCCCGGACTTTTCTTTTTGGGAAATTTCATATACTTGATGCTATTTCAGTGCTTGATATAGTTCTATTCAACATTTCCAATTCTTTCTGGATAAGTCTAGGAAGGTGGTGTGCTTCCAAGTATTGGTCTATTTCCTTCAGATTTTCACATTTCTGGGAATAAGAGTTTTTTTTTGTAGTATTCATTAAGGATTTTCTGAATTTCTGAGTTGTCTGTTGTTATTTCACCCTTGTCATTTCTGACTGATGATATTAGGAATTTTACTTTTCTGTTTCTGGTTAGCTTAGCTAAAGGTTTATCAATTTTGTTAACTTTTCAAAAAACCAAGTTTGTCATTCATTGATCTTTTGAATAATTATTTGTTTTCAATTTCATTTAATTCTGCTCTAATTTTGGTTATTTCTTTTCTTCTGCTGGGTTTGGGGTTGGAATGATCTTCCTTTTCCAGTTGCTTGAGCTGTCCCATTAAGTTGTTGACTTCCTCTCTTTCTGTTCTCTTGAGGAACGCTTGCAATGCTATAAATGTTTCTTTTAGAACTGCCTTTGCAGTATCCTACAAGTTCTGATAATTCATGTCTTCATTATTGCTTTGTTCCAAAATTTGGTAATTTCCTTCTTAATCTCATCTATGACCCAGCTATCATTCAGCATAAGGTTATTTAGTTTCCGTCTTTGTATGAGTATGAAGATTCCTGTTGTTGTGGAGTTCCAATTTTATTCCATGATGGTCCAAGAAAATACAAGGAATAATTTCCATTCTGTTAAATTTACTGAAGTTAGACTTGTGACCTAAGATGTGATCTATTTTGGAGGATGCTCCATGTGCTGATGAAAAGAATGTATATTTAGTTTTGTTAGGATGAAATGTTCTGTAGATGTCTTTTATGTCCATTTGTTGTAGGGTCCAATTTAAGTCCAATGTTTTTTTGTTTAGTTTCTTATTTGAGGATCTATCCAACAGTGGCAAAGGGGTGTTAATGTCTCTGACTATTATGGTGCTGGTGCTGGAAGGTATTAAATTGTTCATGTCTATTAGGGTTCCCCTTATAAATTGAGGATTATGGTTGGTTGGATAAATGTTAATAATTGAAATATCTTCACGTTGAGTGTTTCCCTTGATTGTATTGTCTAGAACTTCCAGCACTATATTGAATAGTAGTGGCAATATTTTCTGGTTCCAGTTCTTAGTGGAAAAGCTTTACTCCATTCAGTATAATATTAGCTGTGGGTTTGTTGTAGATGGCTTCAATCAGATTCAGAACTGTACCACCTTTGCCTATATTCTTCAGAGTTCTAATTATAAAAGGATGCTGAATTTTATCTAATGTTTTTTCTGAATCTATTGAGAGGATTACATGGTCTTTTTTTTGCTTCTGTTGATATGGTGAATAACACTTATGGACTTGTGTATGTTAAACCAGCCTTGCATCCCTAAGATGAAACTTATTTGGTTGTGAATTATTTTTTTTAAATGTGTAGCTGTAATCTATTGGCTAGGATTTTATTAAGAATTTTTCCATCTATCTTCATTAGTGAAATTGGTCTAAAGTTCTCCTTTTTATTTGGGTCTTTTCCTGGTTTTTGGTATCAGGGTGATTGAATTAAGTATTTTTTAGAA